>VBSM01003190.1:11329309-11348213 GCA_008086735.1 Cheirogaleus medius | reverse complement strand
GCCTCCCAGAGTGCTAGGATTACAGGCGTGAGCCACCGCGCCCGGCCTAGGATGACTTTTTAAAGCTTATATCTGGAACAACTTGCCATGTGGTGGTGCCATTTAATGATAGAGGAAAACATGGGGAAATTAAGGTTTTGGGGACTAGTAATAAAGATATCTGCATTAGTTTTGTTAGGTTTGAGATGCCAATCAGATATTCAAGTGGATTTCCTAAGTAAGCAGTTGAATGTATATAAAAGTCTGAGGCTTGGAGAGTGGTCAGGGCTATGAATCTAAAACTGAGAGTTATAACTATACAGGTGAGGCCAGTGGAGGTCCCTGGAGAAGCCAAGGAAGGGAACAGCAACATTTAGAGATCAACTATAGGAAGAGAAACCTGTTCCACACTGATATGTGAATTTGCTTGCCCAGTGCCTACTTGAGGTTAAGTACTGTCTTATTTATCTTTATGTCTAGAAGTGTTGGTCACATAAATGTTCAAAAAATGCATGCTGAATTCACTTCAGTACTAAAAGCAAAGAAAGGTGGCTTCTCAGAGGTCTCCCAGCCCTGCAATTTAATGATTTGGCAAGTTTGCAAAGAAGCATGAAGGACAACTTCAGCATCTAGCACAGAATGGGTTGTGGCAGACAGTTCCATGACTGCGACAGGAAGACTCGCCCTCCCTGTCCCCCAGCCTCTCCCTATCTCCATGCCCCCAGGGACACTCCAAAGAGCATAGTCCCAGTACTCATGAGGGGATGGCACAAAGCCCAGGATCCCAGCATGGTCCTCGAGGCTAAAGGGTCTTAAGAGAGCAGCAGCTGCTGGAACATATGGGTGGCCAGCAGGAGTTCCCCTTAGCCCTGGCCCGAAACTCCTCAGTGTACACAATACCCGGTTTTCTGAAAGGCTGCGTGGGAAACTTTCTCTCGGATCTTGTCATGCTTTTTCCATTGACTTCAGTGGTTTAATATTCATATTTTTCTCACCTCCTTGTTCTTATGAAGGAGTCAGGGATTTGTAAATCAAAACACATGTGCCCTCCGCTTCTCTCCTTTTGCCACTGTTCTGATTAGGCTTTTATCATCCTTTGCCCAGACAAATTCAGTAGCTTCCTATCTGGTCTCCCTGCCTCCATTCTCCTCCCCCTACTCTGCCACCAGAATAACCGTGCCCAAGCACTGCTCTGTGAGGGTACCCACCTGCCAAGCACGCCAACAGCTTCACCAAAATTCTAAGCTTGGAATTCTAGGTGTCCCCACCATCTATCCTTTCCAGGAAACTTTTCCAGCGTGATTAGTTTCCTTCAACCATATCCAGGGTTGTAATTAATCAGGCCCCATTTTTCCGCGCAAAATAGTCACTGCGATTTCTCTCTGTTGTGTCTCAGCACCTGCCATTTTCCTCATCCAGGACGCTTCACCTGTTTCTCCATCTGTTATTACCTAACCCACTCCTCAAGGTTCAGGCCAATGGCATCTTCTTCAGGGAGTCCTCCTTATTCACCCCAGGCAGCAGGAGAGGTCCCTGCCTATACGTCTGAAGCATTAGTGTGTATTTCTTTAAAAACTCTTATCAGTCAGATGATGGGTGATGATGTTGATTAATAAATACATGGGTAGGCTTTTTTTGTGCTTTGAAATTCTGACTTTTTTTTAATTCAACATACTGTACCTAGCCCAGCCCATGGAAGGAACTCTAATGACATTGACTAAATGAATGAATTTGTGAGTGATTCAATTAATCCAGTAATCCATTAATAATAGTTGATCCCTACTTCTCACAGTTTAGCCATTGCATAATCCTCTCTCTGTCTTTGTAGATTGAGTTTTCTTAAAGTTGAGGCTCTCTGCTTTAATAGCTCAGAATGTAGGGGACTTCCTTTAACAGCTCTGCTCCTTATGGCCAGAGCATCAATGAGTGACATGGAGGAGAGAAAGATAGAAGTGCGGGGCGTGGGTTCAGGCATATGTGAAAGATAGAGGCTTATATTATAGGGAAGGATGTTGAGCAGGGCACTGACCTGATCAGACTAACCTTTGAGAAAGATCATTCTAAGTTTATCTGAAGAGTGGACAGGAGACACTGGGATATGGGAGAGCCTCAGGAGGCGGCTGAGAGTGGACCGACCGACGCTTCACCCAGGTCTTTGTCAAAACAGTAACCGCTGCCTCTTTCTCTTCTCAGGGCTTCCAGGGCAGCGGTTGAGGAGACCTTACCAAGGAGCACCACGCAGTAGATGCGGAGACATCGCCCTCCAGGATAAGAAACAGTAACATGGCAGCACCTGTCTGAAAGGAATTAAAAACCAACAGACTCCATTTAGCAAGGAACAATGTCCAAGAAAGGGCGAAATAAGGGCGAGAAGCCCGAGGCACTCATTGTCGCCCTTCAAGCTGCCAATGAAGACCTCAGGACCAAGCTCACAGACATTCAGATAGAGCTGCACCAAGAGAAGTCCAAGGTGAGCTGGGGCTACCTGAGGCCGGGCCCTGAGAGCAGCCCCGGCTGTGCCCACATGCAGCGAGCGCAGCTCTGCCTGCTGGCCCACCCCAGGGGACTCCTGCCCTCCGCCAGAGAGGGCAACACTCACATGCACAAGGAGGTTCTCTTGCATGTGGCAGGTGGAAATGAGCACAGGATACACAGGAGTGAGAACAACATGCTCACTGGACAGACCCTGCCTCCTCAGGAAGCCTGGTTCAGAAAGCCAGATATAAAAATTGAGACAATGCCCCCCCCCACTATCTCTCAACACTTAGTAGTCGTGTGACCTGGGACAAGCACTCTATAGCTTATTCCTCGTGGAGCATGCAAAGCAATCCTTCTAAAATGTGTCACATCCATGTCAGTCCACTGCACAGTACCCTGTAACAGCTTCCTACTTCTGTCGAAGTCAAAGGACTTTCCCTACGACTACAGGATATCACTTGCGGCCCCTCTTTGACTCATCTCTCACTTCTCTCTCTCTCTCTCTCTCTCTCTCTCTCTCTCTCTCTCTCTCTCTCTCTGCCTGCTCCAGCCCCTTCACTGGATCCAGAGAGATGCTGACCACACTTAGGGCCTCTGCCCTTGTTCTCCTGCCAGTTACCTATGTGATCCTTCCCTCTCCTCCTCTAGGTGTCTGCTCAAGTGCCACTCATCTGACCAGTCTCCGAAACAGAACACTTCCCCATGCCCAGTTACTCCCCATGGCCTGTTCTTGACTTATTTCATAGCAATTTGTATGTTTATGTATTTACCTGTTTAGCCCTACTTCTCCCCAATCGAGTGTAATTTCTATGATAGCAGGGACTTAGCTTACTTCGTATCTCTAGAGCCTATTTAATGCCCACAACTTAAAATCTCAGCATGTATTTGTCGAATGAATAGAGTAATAATTGAAAGAAGGTTCATTCCTTCTACCTTTGTTTCTTCCTCAGTAAAATATCACTGCTATCTCATAGGGCTGTGATGAAGTATAAATTAGACAAGTACATAAAGTACTTATGAGGATTAAATGAGAAAATTTATGTCAAGTGCTCAGAGAGCTGCCTGGCACATAGTAAATTCTCAAAAAGTTATTTGTATTAGTATTTTTTCTAATACTCTCTGGATTTGAGTCAGTTGCTAACGGACTTAGAAAAGTCTCTTTACTTCTCTAAATCTCATCGCTTGCATGTATATACTAACACATACCTCACCAGGACAGTGTGAATATCAAGTAGTGTCATGGCTAGGAAAACATTTTGAAATATCCAACCTACATTAGACCTTAAGACATTTTTGCTCCTTGCAAACCAGAGACAACCATGGCAGCATGAAGTTGCCTTCTTTAGATACCTTTTTGTATAATAAGAAAACATTCTTGATCAACAAGCAATAGGTCACAAACCAACAAATATCCATATTCCATTTTATCTATCTCTTCTTCCTTAACATCACTATTACATTTTAATTTGTTATTTCTCCCAAAATCTATTTTTCCTAGTTTCAACAATAATAATAAATAGGCTTTATATCTGCCAAAGCCTGTGGCCACCTGCCTTAGGTAAGCCTTCACCTTAAATAAAAAGATGGCAATGTAAAGTCTGCAAAGAAAATTTTTTGGTTTCCATGAAACCAAAAGGAACATGATGCCATTTAAAAAACAAAAAAACATTTGTTTGAGAGTCAGAAGACCTGGGCATTATTTGCCTTTATCTCTCCTTGGAGATAAATGTAAGTGTCTCAATTTCTCTATCTGTCATTCAGATGACTGAATCTCTTTCTCCGTATCTGTGTCTTTCATGCATCACTGTGCAAGAGAATAACCTGGGGGAACTTATTAAAAATTGAGATTTCTGAGCCCGAGGATTCTGAGAGAATAGGCAGGTGAGGCCCAGAACTTGTAATTCTGCAGCAGTCCAGGGGGTGCTCGCTCAGGCTTTGTGTTGACAAACACTCCACTGTGAGATTTCTTCCAGGTCAGACGATCTAGGATCATTGCATTGGTTTTCACTTTCCCTGGGGCAACGTACCATTTCCAGGGAAGCAGAGCTCCTTTCGTTGTAGTAAGGGCAGGATGACAAACTACATTCATAGGCAGCAGCTTGTCAGTCTGGAGACTGGGGACCATAAATTGCCGCTGCTTTACAGAAAACAAATGCACGAGATTCCAAAGAATCAGAGGCCCTGAGGACTTCACTGCTGCCAATTTTTCACACACTCAGACCTTTTCAAAATGGGTAACTCTCGAGCTGGAACGAGGCTGCCTGTTTCTCTGGGGCCTGGCACCAGTGTCTCAGCTGGGAGGCCAAGCGTACTCTCCCTCTGACAAGAGCCAGGCGGCAGCCTCTTGAATCAGGGCACCCGGCCTTCCCCTCCCCTCTGCCGGCTGCCCCTGCCCAGCTCGCTTGCCTCGGCAGTTAATTACAGTCCCAGCACAGGAACTGAAGCAAAGTCTCCCTGCCTGTCAGCAGCCTTCCCTAAAGAGCACAGGGAATTTGGAGGGCAAACAAGTCATAAAGCAGTTTTATTATAAATAAATATGATTGTGCTTTCAAAGGGCCAGGCTGTAAAAGGGAGCGTACGAACAATGCCAAGATGTGAATTTACACTCCCGGTTTGGCTCCGAGGCTCTGATGACAAAAATGACAATTCAGCTACAGGGGAATGGGCACGTTAAAGAGTGGAAACCTTCGGGGGGATGGAGCATTACTCATTTTTCCAGCAAGACAAATAATCCCATTGACATTTACAGAACATCCATTGTGTATAGAGCAGAGTCATAAGTGCTTTTGGGGGACAATATAAATAGCTACAGCTTATTGAATGTTTACTGTCTGTCACACTGCGTAGTAAGCACATTGCCTCCTGCCAGAATCCCACCTCTTCATGTAGCAGCTGAGTGACCCTGAGCAGGTTACAGAATCCCTCTGTGATTTTCCTTCCTCATCTGTCAAATGGGATGATCACGGCATCGACCTCACAAGGCTGTATTGTGTGTGTGTGTTAATTTTTGAGCAATTATTTGTGTCTGGCATGGAAATCCGTTATCTCATTGCATCCTCATCACCCACCTTGGAGGTGGGCGTGGCTGTTATCCCCATTTTCCAGATGAGGAAAGTGCCTGGCATGTGGGAAGCTCTCAGAACTACCTGTGGAATCAATTTACATGATTCCTTTATAAGCTTTCCCAAAATGCTTTCCCTGTGGCATGGGTATTGTTATAGCATGTATTTAGGTGGGAAATCCCAGGTTTGGGTGGAGAAAGCATTTCCACCCAGGTCTGTCATTTCCTTGGACCAGCATCTGGGCCACTAAACGGCGATGTTTGCCACTGTTTGTCTCTTCTGTGGACACCACGAGGTCACGATCTATTGCTTAGTATGTCAGAACACTCCAGGGATTGCCCCAGGGCTTTCTTCTCTCTCAGAGATAGACTACGGTCGCATGAGGAGCTTGAGCACAGTGACAGAGCGAGTGAAGGGACAGGAGCAGACAACAGGGTTCCCAGGGTAGAGGCGGCAGGGCCGCAGGCCTGGGAGGACTCTGCTCCAGACAGGAGCTGTCGCCATTGGAACGGCCCCTCAGACTGCAAAGCACTTCCACACGGAGCCTCAGGAGCATTACAGCAAGCCTGTGACAAAGGCCCAATTACTATGCTGATTTCACTAAGAAAGAAAGTGAGGTTCAAACTGTTTAACTCATTTGCTCCCAGAGACACAGCGAGTGGAGGAGCCCCAGCGGGAATCCCATCTTCTGTAAGAAGGTGGCGATCAAGGTGTGAAGCGAAATGTCTCATTCCACTGCACTCTTTTGCCTCCGGGGCACTCGGAGAAAATCAGCCAACCTTTTCTATCCTCAGTGACTGTTCCCAGAGCCTCCAGGTTCAGGGACCAAATTTCAGATGGGATATTTCTCCCTATCTGCACCTTTAGTTCTGTTTTTAGGAAGCATAAGTGGCTGAAACCAAGAAATTAAAAAAAAAAAAAAATAGAATCCTTTGCACTTCCCCGGGTTGTGTAAGGCTTCCCTTATAAGCCCCTTCCTATCATGGCTCCTTCACATCTCCTGTTTGAAAGTCACTTTGTGCCCAAGAAAATCCCTGCCCGCTTACTGTGAGTTTAGATCCCCAGGAACAGCCAACGCAGATCATCCAAGCTGCAGTTTATGTTAGCTTGTCTTGCCTCAATCACCTTGCAACTCCTTCCTTACCTTTGACTGAGCTGTCCAGTTTTTAATCCTAGATTCCTAAGATCACTTTAAAGCTCAAATCACCACCATCTTTATCTTGGCAGAATTTACACTGGCATTTTCCAAAGGCCAGACTAGAAGTAAAGAAGAAGAGAAAAATAAAATGTGAGGTCGTATAAAGTAGTCATGAATTCTCTTTTCTGTGTCAGAGTGCAACCTTTTATTAGTAAGAGTAAACTTTCCTAATGACCATTTTTTCCATAGGAGCTCCAAGGTAGAAAGGATTTGGAAGCCCCCTTCAGAGCTCTCCTCCTTTCTCTGAGGCCACCTCACCCCCTACTCCTTAGGCCTACACCTTCCTAAATGTCTTCCAAGTCAACATTACATGCCACCAACGCCAGGGAACTCAACACATACGGAGGAAACCCAGAGTTGAACATCTCTTTCTGTTAGGAAAATAGTTATTATCTTAATAAATGTAATATAGTAACATTAGTCTTATCACAATAGTATAGGTACTTATATTTATGTTGTTGGTGGTATTAATGTAACATCATATAATGTGATATTCACATATTGGCAATATTCATCAAAATTAACATTATAATATCTAGCATGTAATAGAGATTAATAGTTATTAATCTCCCGTGTGTTCCAGCCTTTCCAAAGGACTTTTGATACTGGCTAAGTCAGTCCTCACAACAATTATGTGAGAATGGTGTCTAATCCCAGTTTCCAAAGGAGAAACTTGAGGCTGACAGAGGTGAACACCTTGCCCAAAGCTTCAGAGCAAACAAGGAGATCTAGGATCTGACCCGGATCCGGGTCCTGGCCCCCACTGGACTTCAGTCAGCCTTCTTTACTTTGCCCTTCTGCGGAAACTGTCCTTCACTTCTCTCACCTCAAATTGTGATAAAACAAAGACTTCCTACATCATAGAGCTATCCAGGAGGTTAAATATACTGATTCGTGTAAAACCTATTTAGGAAGATGTCTAACTCACAGGAAGCCCACGATAATTGTAGCTATTATATGACTGAGCTGAAATTTTTCTCCAAAAATGTCTCCACTAATCAAAATTGATTTATTTCTTTGACTAAATAATTTTCCCCATTTCAAACTATTATCATCTTCATATTTTCATTGTTATTCAGAAATACTTCTTCATCTTTTTGTATATCTATTTTAAGATGTATACTAAGATGTTTAAATCTATATCCTTAGTGGTACAATCTGCCTTGCAAACAATTTTCAGAAAATGACTTTAGTACAAAATTTTTATTAGCTCTTTTTCCCCCCAAATTTGAGTCATATTCTTTGGCTCTCCTTCAGAGTGAAACGCTTCTTTCAAGCTTAGAAAAAAAAAGTTAGACCTAGAAATTCTGCAAAAAAGCCAGTTTCCATGACAACCAAAATAAGTGGACAAATGTTACTCAATTCCTTTGAATTTTCTTTGGCTTATGGATTCTTTTAAGTGGTGGACAAGAAGGCTAGTGTTTGTTTATATTTGTTTTTGTCTCCAGATTAGAATATATTTTCCATACAATTGTATTTTTGCTTTATTTTTCATTTCCTTCATCTCCCTTTCAATCTACACACAAAAGCTAAGACTTTATAATTTGGGAAAAATGATAGAATCACAGGGAGATACAATCGAATGTGCCCACAGAGATTTGACATAAATAATTTTAAATCAGTGAGTAGCTCCTATTATATCCAGCAATAATATTACCTTACACTTCATAGTACTTTCCAGTTCAAGGTACTTTCCCATATATTATCTAATTTAACCCTAGATATAACGCTATTACAGGCATTTTTAAGTGTAATCAAAAATCCTCAGAAGGTTGAAGCAACTTTCTTAGAGATAGCGGATGTTGAGATAGAAATGCAGACCCAGAATTTCTTACCCTTTATACATTTTGACTACAGTTTTTCATTGTTCTAGGAAGAATTGCCAAAATTCCCATTAGTAACTTGTTACCTGACAGCACCTGCAGTCATGAGACTTTTCCAAATGCCTAAATGTAAATGCATCTTGCTGAAAATGAAGATGACTAAGTTCCTATCACTTGAGCTAAAGTAACTTTCCCAAGATCTTATATGGAAGATAAATTATCAGAGTTTCTAAATCAATAAAAAATAAGGCCCTCCTCTTAATAAATGTGTGGTCTAGAACAGGAATCAGCAAACTTTTTCTGTGAAAAGCAAAATAGTAAATATTTTAGGCTTTGTTAGCCAGAAACTCTTTATGAAACTCTTCAACTCCGTTGTCCCATGAAGGCGCCTTAAGCAATATGTAAATGAATGGGCATGGCTGTGTTCCAATAAAACTTTATTCACAAAAACAGGAGCAGGATGGATTTGGCCCATGGGCTCTAGTTTCCCACCCCTGGTCTAGAAGATAGTCACTTCCATTCACTTTAGAGAGATGGATAGTAAGATCTAGATTGTCCTTACTGAAGCACTGAGAGAAATATCAACCAGAGGAGAAGTGGACATTCTTATATGTTAGGGTTTTTTTCTGGCTTTGTTATAGGGGCTGCTCTGGTAACCCTACAAGCCTGTGTTCTCTAACCTGTAATATTATATTATATTATATTATTATTGCTTCTCATTAGAGGGCTAGCCAGGGAAATTCCACACATGCCTCTGGCTTCTTATTATGTGTTGTGCTGGGAGCCACTGGGTATACAGAGATGAGGAAGGCTTGTTGGCCACCTTCTAGGAGTTTCCAATCAGGCTAGGGGTAGGAGAGGAGGTGGTGAGGACAGAGAAGTGTACAAAAAAATAAATAGCATAAAGAAAAATGTGAAAAGGACCAGCAAGGAGGTGTTACCAGAGTGCACTGAGAAGACAACTGCAGGAGAAATGAGCTTTGTCCTGGGCAGGTAGGGTGGTATGACAGGAGAGGATGGCATCTAGCTGGGCCGTGAGGAATGTGAGGATCCCAAAAGGAGCTGAGGGAAGGGCAGGTCAGGAAGAGGAAACAGCAGGCACATAGGTACAGAGACGCAGGCCCTGTGCAGAAAACAGCATCATCCCCTGTGCCTGGAGAGGGGACAGGTGAGGAGAGGGAGAGGGGGAAATGGGAGCTGGAAGTCCAGCCAGACCTTCGTGAAAGCCTGAAAGGCAAAACTGAGGTGTCGGGATTTTATTCCACAGCGTAAAGGAGCCTGAGTAGTCCTTGAGTAGGCACAAAAGTAAGATCAGAACTGGGCGTTACTAAGAGAATATCCCCAGCAGTGTGGGGAAAGCTAGGTTCACTAAATGAACCTCTGAGAACTCACGAGCAACACTGTTCGAGAGAAATACATTGTGAGCCACAAATGCAAGCCATATATGCGACTTTAACATTTCGTGTTAGCTCTAATTTTAAAATGTAAAAAGAAACAGAATTTGTTTTAATAATATAGTTTAATGTATCCAAAATATAATAGTTCCAATATGTAATCATTATAAAAATGATTAACGAGAGATCTTATGTTCTTTACCTCACACTAAGTCTTCAAAATCCAGAGTGTATTTTACACCTAGAGCAAATTTTAGCTCAAATTTGAAATATTCCAGGTGCTCAATGTGACTGGTGGCCACCACCTTGGACAGCGCAAATCTAGAGCCTATGAGGGGACAGGCCTCCGGGAAGGCACCTTAGGTGTCAGGTGGAGGTGAGATCAGAGGATGGGTGGTTGAGGATGCCTGGCTGCTTCTTTTGCCAAGTCCCCTTGAACTTTTTCAGAATAATCATCATGGGAATAATTTGTGTGCTTTTAAAAATAAACTATTCATAAAATGCTTTGCAGACTTAGAAAATACTGTTCTAGCTAAAGGTAGGTAAGCTGTTAAGGTGAGTAAAATCTCAAACACTTTATGTTGTAATTACAATGGTTTCTTTCCTTTTCTTTTCTTTTCCACCCTACATGAACTTTGATTATACAATGGTTTCAATAAGTAGCGTGAATCTTAAAATTTTTTAGCGGGAAAGTCTCTTATTATTTTGTGAAACCTTCCAGTTTTACAAATGGCAGACACTCAGTATCACTCAACTAGATATTACTCCTGGGGCTCCCAACTTTCTTCCTTTTTCCAGATTATTCTGTGTGTGTGGTTTGTGTGTGTGTGTGTGTGACAGAGAGAGATGACAGAGACAGAAAGATTCAGGCAGCAGAGATGAAGTGGGGAGAAGGACAACAGGATTACTGAGAGGCTTTTTCAAGCCCCATCCTGACCTACTGAATCAGAGACTGGCTCACAGCCAGACTGAGGGAGCCATTGCTAATCTACAAGGAGATCTATGTTATCACTGGAAATGGAACAAAACACATTAGATTTTTTTTTAAACCAGAATTCCTGAAAGGTTAAAAGATTATAAGGAATACTTTATTAAACTCCTTGGAGCGTTGGCCTTGGGGGCAGGAAAGGAGAGAGATAAGAGTGAGAGAGGGAAGGACACAAGGAGACGTCCATGGAGCATGCAGGAGTAACAAGCACCACGAAAGTCCTGTGTCAGAGAGAGGATCCAATGTTGTGGACATGGTTGTGTCGTTGTTTGTTTTGGCTAGTGTGTACTGTCTGTGCGTGTGGTATGTAAAGTTTGGGGCTGACACCAAGTTGCCATACCAAGAAAGGCGTGGTTGAGGCTATTATCAGCTGTCTTCATTCTTCACTCTCCCACCTTAACCCTTAGCAGCAGCAGCATCTTCTTTTCCAAAAAAAAAGAAGAAGAAGAAGAAGAAGAAGAAAGGAAAGAATAGGAGGGAGGGGTATATTTTATATCATTTTAGGCACTAATTTATTAGCCTGATCACAATATCAAACTATGAGCTATCCTGAGACACCCACATGTGTCAGTCTGGATCTAGCTAGCATTGTGTAGTCTGAAAAGCTTTCCAAGTGATCTGTATTGAGCTCTTCCCCACCACTGGGAAAACTATTAAGCAATACTTTTTAATTTTAATGTGTATACCGGTCACCCGGGGATTTACTGAAATGCACATTGTGATGATAGATCTGGGGGGGAGCCCGGGATTCCCCATTTGCAGCAAGCTTCTGGGAGACGCTGGTGCTGCCCTGCCCATCTGCAGACCACACAGCTCGTAGTAAGGCCCCAGAACACCAAATATTTGTCAGAACAAAGTAATAGCACCATCCTTAGGTCTTTCCTCCTTTTACGCACTGTATTCCTAGCTTTCAGGCCCGTGGTTCTTTTCCCTCAGAGGGCCTGGAATTTGAAAGGAAAGGAAGAATTAAGAGATCACAGGGGCCTGAGCCACAGAGTCTGCCTCGGAGACCACCTTTCCTTTGAGGCTCATTTCTCTTCATCCTCTGTCTCTCCTTCTTTAGGTATCGAAGCTTGAGAGAGAGAAGACTCAAGAAGTGAAGAGGATCCGGGAGCTGGAGCAGCGCAAGCACACGGTCCTGGTGACAGAACTCAAATCCAAGCTCCACGAAGAGAAGATGAAGGAGCTGCAGGCCGTGAGGGAGAATCTCATCAAGCAGCACGAGCAAGAGATGTCAAGGACAGTGAAGGTGCGAGACGGAGAGATCCAGAGGCTCAAGTCAGCTCTCTGTGCTCTCCGGGATGGCAGCAGTGACAAAGTAAGGACAGCGCTCACCATCGAGGCCCGGGAGGAGGCCAGGAAACTGTTTGACGCAGAGCGCCTTAAGCTCTTACAGGAGATTACGGACCTGAAAACGGCCAAGAAGCAGGTGGATGAGGCTCTGAGCAATATGATCCAAGCGGACAAAATCAAGGCTGGAGACCTCAGGAGTGAGCATCAGTCCCACCAAGAAGCCATCTCGAAGATCAAATGGGAGTCGGAGCGGGATATCCGGAGGCTGGTTAGTACAGTAATCCCTTCCGGCCAGGGCCGAACTGTGTCTTCCAGGTTTCAAACTCCATGGCATTCGCTTCGTCAGGGGTTTCCTTGTCAGTGGCTTATAAACAATGCCGACCTTTCGTCAAATGCTCTAAGATACGGGGTAGATCAACAGGTAGGCAGGTAGATAAATAGATATGCTGAGGCCAAAATTGGAATTGTGAAATTAATGTGAGAGATTTTGGAATCACCTGGAATCAATCATAAAAACTAGATTCTCCCAGCCCCACATATAGGGACAGTTTCCATTCAATGACTCCTGTTTTCTTGGATATTTATTAAAATATTATAAATTATGAACTCTTCCAAAGTCAGCCTAATTTTGTGGGCTTTTCATTTATGAAAACTTATTGGGTTTTTTAGAGGGGGTAGGGAAAGTTTCGGTGACTTTCAAGATGCCTGAAAACGGTGGCCACTGGGAACATCCTGAGTGACTCACCAGTCTTTTTTTCAGGAACTATGTCTGGAAGCAAGACACAAAACTATAAAATCCTTAGTCATTTTAAAAATAGATCTTTTCCCCAAAATAAACAGAGGCCATTTAAAACAGGAGCCATTATAATCTTTTAGTTGGGTGTCGTTCCTAAGTAGCTTGTTTGCTGTTTATAATTTCTGAGGCTTACCTCAGCCCCTTCAGAGTTGGGGCTTTCCTTCTAAACATGTATGACCAAAAGCCACAGAGGGCTCTCACCATGCTTAAAAATAAAACAAATATAACTATTGTCTGAAAACTAGAATGTCTTTGTTGACCTTATCCAATTATTTGAGTAGAAGAAATATTTATATTCATCTACACCCAGATCTCCAGCATTAGTTATATCTTAGTTGTATCTTATCAAATCAACCATCATCTGTTACAGTGTACTTTATACTTCTCTAAAAATAATGTTTTCTTAGGAAAAACTACACATCTCCTCTTTTGTCTTCCAAGTCTAAGCAATTACTTTCTGAGAATCTTAATTATGTTCCTTGGATGATATCTCTAGGATTTTAATTTTAAGGTCAAAGTGGTAGAACATTTTTAAAAGCTAATGTGTGATTTTCTTTGTATTGTGATACAGTGTGACTGTAAAATATTTCCTTTGCCATACTTTCTGAATTCTTTATCTGCAATTTATTCTATTGCACTCTTTGACAATAACTACCAAACACAGTGCAGAAATATTGGTCTCTGCTCTGCCTTTGGTTTTTGAAATGACAATGGCTGATGAAGAATGAATCAGGACTTAGAACTCTGGAGTTGGCAGGTAGGTAAATGAAAAGGAAGTTTTGCATTAAATATTTTGTTTGTTGATGGTTTTCAATGTAAAATCTGTAAGTATATCCACTTGTAAATCTGCAAATTTTTGCCATGACTTTTTTTTTTTACCAGCATATTGCTGAAGTAGACATGAAATCCCTTTTAATAGTAGTATGGAATCTAAGCCATCTGAAGAATAGTTTTAAAAAAAAACTGGGTGCAAAGAGAATAACATGGGAAACTTTTCCAATAATACAAATATACTTGTCTTCATTTTTTCCTTCTTATTGCCTTGTGCCTACCCCCACCACCAGCTCCATTTTTGAAACTGGAAGGGAGAGAGAAATGGGAGCTTTTCTGTTTCCCCAGAGAATTCTGTTTGTACCCCTTCCCATCCAAAGAGTAGAGCCTTGGCTGCGTTTCAGTATTCTGAGATCAGAGCCCATGCTCATAACCACTATGCAACAGAGCCTCCTCAATACTAATTACTAGGTACTCCACAGAAAACCACTCTGGAAGATGCTGGAATAATCTTGGAGCCAGTGTAACATAGTGCCTAGAAGAATGGGCTCTACAGTCAGAAGACTGAGTTAAAAATCAGGTCTCACAATTTACTAGCCATGATTTTGACCTGGTTTTTGACCTTTGGGGTCCTCAGTCATTATCTGCAAAATGGTGATAATAGAACCTACTGAATGGGAGTGTTATACAAAAAAAGGTGTGTAAAGTTCTGAATGCAGTCGCTTGGATATAGTATAAGATCAGTAAGTTTCAGTTATGGTGATGGTGATGATGAGGATGAATATGGGCAGTAATGGAATGCCTCCTCGGCAAGTTCATTTAGGTAGAGTACATAAAAACCAAACAGGAACATGCAGATATGGAGCTTTATTAAACTGTAGATAAAAATAACACTCTAGATGACAGGTCTGACACATGAAGGTGATGTTAAGAAAAACACTGGACTTGAGTCTTCTGCAAGGAGTTGGAAACTAAAGACAATACTTTTATTCCCAAATTAACAGGACAATATTTGATTCCTCACCAGGTTATCAGATAATATTATAGGGTCACGTGGAATTTAGTCCAGTGCCCTCCCAAAATTGACCTAAAATTTAATCATGTGACTTAGAGGCAATAGCTCACAGATATTTATATGTAGAAAATATGTGACTATGTAACATCATTTCTGTCCCAGATATTTTTGTTCCTGGTCTAAGACCATGGCAAAGAAAGATTTATACAAAGCGATTTGTTTTGTATAAGGAGACACTATTAGAAGAAAGGAAAACAACATCATGATGTTTGTATTAAATATCTTTTCCCTATTGAGATTTTGAATATTCAATAGAATGTAATGAGTGTTACTGAAATGAGTGTTAAGATCAGTAAATATATCCCACAGATGTGTAGGGGGGATATAGTGGCTAATGTTACCAGGTATTTTCTATCCCTGTTCTAGTCCCAACAGTGATTTTCTGATAGCAATGGTAAAATGGTTGCTAAGAACTGGCTGCTCTGAAACACCCAAAGGAATGGAAAGAGCCATATAACACATTAACCATGGAAGGACCTCCCTCCAAATTCATCACCTGAATTCAAGCATGTTAGTCTTTGGAAATGGTGAGGCCAACACCAGAGGTCTGCAGTTTCTTCAGTTGCAAGTGACCTACCAATAGTAGCAACTGCTATTTGGGTTGAACTTGAATGCCCAATTCCCCCAAAGAGGAGGTAACATCAAAATTTGTCCTGGAGAAACACTGTAGTGGAATGTTTAGTATTCCTCTTTATTAAGATTAATGACCCATTTCAAAGTTAGCCTTTCCTTTCCGTATCTAACCAACCCAGACCATTTCAAACAATATATTGAATCACAACATCTATACAGGATATACTAGAGAGAAAAAATTACTCTCCTTGACATCTTATTAACCTAGGATAACCCTTCATCATACAATGTTGCCTCAAGTTCTTCATGAAACCAGTACACTTAGTACAGTTGTCATAGTAATGATTTTTTTTAATATAGCAATCAGATGAAAGAAGTTAAACTCATATCATGGTAAAAAATACATTTCTTTACAGCATTGTTAAATAAAATGTCCTGGGTCTCATTTAATTTAGATGGATGAAATCAAAGCCAAGGACAGGATCATCTTTTCCCTGGAAAAGGAACTGGAGACCCAAACAGGCTATGTACAGAAACTCCAACTGCAGAAGGAGGCTTTGGACGAACAACTCTTTCTGGTCAAGGAGGCCGAGTGTAACATGAGCAGTCCAAAACGAGAAATTCCAGGAAGGGCAGGAGATGGCTCCGAACACTGCAGCAGTCCTGTAAGTCTGTTCCAGCTGAAGTTGAGAGCTCACCAGTCATCTTTTATTTAGCTCCCAAGTTTTACTTTTCACTTAAGCTCTTTTCCTGTTTACTGCAAAGAAATCAATTCTACCTCCTACTATAACACCAGCTAATATCTTGGGAATAGGGTTTGCTAAACTCACACAACAAAGTGGTCTGCACTGCATTAGCAGATCACATGAGAATTTCAGATTTCTTTAAATCCCTTATAGGCCTTTTCTAGCCAGATGATACCTATCCAAATTTAAGTCTGTTGTAAAAATCATAAATTCGATGAAAATATTTTCCTCTTGCCAAGATTGGTAAATTTCCTTTTTGTGAACAATTGGATTGGAAATTGGTAAAAAAAAAAAAAAATGGTTATCATCTTCAGGGCTCAAAATGTATAACTGTATAAAAGCTGCGACCATTTTATAATCTTCATCTGAAAGCTTCTAGTCTGGTTGCACATGCCACTTATTTCCCTGGATTTTCATCATTTTATATGAGAAACTATTTTCAGAAGTGCAGTGATAGAAATTGGCTTGCATGTAGTTGGCTATACATATTATACCTTTCAAATTATTTAGCTGCTATAATGATGAAAATGTATTATTTAGGAACAGAGATGGGTTCCAAAGTACTACTTAGAACTAAGTAATGAATAATTTATGAATCAGTATTCAGGATATATATATCCCAGTAGGTGGTGGAATGAATACTGATCTAGGATTTAGCAGATGTAAGTCCTGTCACTGACATGCACCTGCAATGTAGCATGATTGGCAAGAGAATAGGCTCTAGAGTTAGACCCTGTGGTTCAAATCTTGGATCTGCGATTTATTGTATGACCTTAGGCAAACCACTTCACCGCTCAGCTCCCTCATCCATAAAATAGAGGCTATAGTAGTACTCCACAAGGCTGGTCTAAGGATTAGAAGAAATGATACATAAAATGTTGAGCATAGTGTCTGGCATATAGTTATCATTCAACACATATTAGTTATTGATCTATTGATATTAGCCACAAGATCTTGATCGACTTACGAACTACCCGAATTTTACCTGCTTTGCTGAATTCTCTAGGATATTGTGAACCTAAGGTTATAATGTCTTTGAAACTGCTTTGTCAGCAGTATGGTACTGTCAAAATGTAAGATGACAACAGAGTTGCAAGCATACGATAATAACAGTCCTATGCACTCTACAGCAGAGAGTTAAGCCATGACTGCTGTGTGTAAGGTGATTCATGGCAATTCTGCCAATGGGCAAGCTGGTCGCATCGGGCAAAATATACTAGTGAGGGCCAGTGTATAAACTGCTGCTTCTTATACGCGAAGGTTATGCACCCTTTTCTCACTCTGACCTTTTTCTTCAGGAGAATGCAGGAATTTACAAAGCCCATCCCTACCTCCTACTCTGTTCCCTCTGTGGCTAAGTATAATAGCCCAGTTGTCTGAGCTGTGGGAAGCGATATGCAGCCATGACACAAGGGATGCTCCTTGAACCCTGTGTAATCACAGCGTGACCTTCGTCTCAGCTGATCCAACCCTCTGCATCCCCCCTGCCCTAGATCCTGGCTCCAGGGAGTATCTGCCACATGGAATTCATTTGAGTTTTCAACCAGGCTTGGTCTCCAACCCAAGTGGTGATTGTTGGGAGTTACAAAAGGGTAAAATTGACGACTCTTCTCTGAATAAGAGAACATTTTACTCTCACTTCATGGGCCAGATAAATAGAACGGAGCCTATTACTTTTATGAGTAACGAGTGGCATTCCAAAACGTTGTGAAAAGTGTTACCGAAGAATTACCCATTTTAATTTTCATGTGTAGGATTTGCGGAGAAATCAAAAGAGAATAGCTGAACTGAATGCCACTATAAGAAAATTGGAAGACAGGAATACCTTGCTTGGAGATGAACGAAATGAATTGGTGAGTTGTACTCAAAATTTTGTTGTTGTTATCGTTAAGCATTATGTTACAGAAGTGTGTATCATATTATAGAAATATACCATAATAGAAAAAAGTGCACAAATAATAAAGTTACAGTTCAGTAAATATTCATAAAGTGGCACACCCGTATAACCACCACTACCGGCGCCTCAGAACCTCCCTCTTGCAAAGGCTCCCAATCACCATCCTGTTAAAGTTAACCACTATCCTTACTTCTATCACCATAGATGTCTATCACTTTTTAAAAAATTTTTGTAAATGGAATCATACAGTACTCATTCTTTTGTGTTTGGCTTCTTGTGCTGCTTTTGCTCAGCAGTATTTCTGAGATTCATCCACTGTGCTGCGTGTAGGGTTCATTCATTTTTATTACTCAACAGTATTAAATATATTACAATATATTTATTCATTCTAATGTTAATGGACATTTATGTTGTTTCTTAACACTTTTCAGCTGTTAAAAATGATGCTGCTATGTGTCTTTGGTGAAAAATGTGCCCATCTCTGGTAGGAATATACAAGGGAGTAGAATTACTGGATCTTAGCGTACCCACGTAGTTAGCTTCAGTAGTTAATACCTAACAGTTTTCTCGAGTTGTCGTAACAATTTACATTCCCACCAACAATGAATGAAAGTTGCAGTTTCTCCACATCTTTGCCAACATGCAAAAATAATTGTTAACTTTAGCCATTTTGGTGGTCATAAGGTATATCTTATGCCTTATATTGTGATTTTAATTTTTATTTTCCTCTTTATTGAGATTGTATAGTGGCCTTTTGGGTATCTTTTATGATTTTTCCTTTAGCCCATTTTCTGTTGTGCTACCTTTTTCTTTTTCTTTTTTTTTTTTTTT
>VBSM01003190.1:11308586-11324196 GCA_008086735.1 Cheirogaleus medius | reverse complement strand
TTAAAAAAAAAAAGAAAAAAAGAAATTGATCATTATTTCTAGGCATTCTTTGAGATTCCCAGAAAATTAAAAAAAACCAAAAAACCAGAGTCAAAACAAAACTAAAACACTAAGTGACTCTAACCAACTGGATAAACTATATACTCTGTTCTCTGTCCTATTTTCAGGGATTGCAGGTGAGAGCAAGGATCCCAAAATAGTCCAAAGACAGCTTTCTATGCATTTAAAATGACTAAATGAAAAGAATAAGGTTTTACTTTATTGCAAAATGATATGTTTTCATACAAATTGGAAGTAATTTTGGATTTGAGAAAACTGTGGAACTGTGCTTAGAGGGAATATGAGTAATTATTTTTAAAGCTATTTGATGTTTAAGTATAAAATAAAGAATTCTGATTAGGAACACAGTACACCTTCTTATTGTGAGGTTCTTTGGTCCACATACATTATCAGCCAAAATTGTAGAATATTCTTTTTTTATTTTTTTTTAGAATATTCTTACTTTGAAAATATTTACATATCCAACCCAAAAGTTGCCAAAATTTACAAAACAAAATCTTAGTCTATTCTAAATGTAATGCCTTAGGGGAAAAATAACTCTTTCTTTACCAAAAAACAAAACAAAACAAAATTAAAAAAAACTATAGGGAGATATCTACCAACTGTCTATCTGAAAAGTCCTTCATCTGTTTTCCAGGATCGAGAAAAGCTCATCCGTAGGAGAAAGCATAGAAGAAGTTCCAAGCCAATTAAGGTAATAAAAAAAACTAGGTTATCAGGCATTTGCCAGAAACAGCCAGAGAAATGAGGCTTGGCATGGAATCTGTCTGCAGAGATGTGATAAATCATATGTTGCCAAACTGCTGCAGTAAACCATGGCTTTTACTTGTTAGAAGAAAATCTTTTGTCTGGGCATTTCTTAGAAGTCTAAAAATGATTGTGTTGTGGAGTTTAGCCTGAAAGGGTTTGCTTTAAGAACTTTCTCCTGTTGCTTGAAAGCCACCAAGTCTGCAGTAATTTGGTATGGTAGCCTTAGGAAACTAATATACTTTATTGTCAACACCTCCATGATTTATTAATTTTTCAATATACTAGAAGCAGTATAGAATATGGTAAAGAAAACAGGCTTTGGAGATTATCTAGGTTCAGTCCTTGTTTAATGACTTACTAGCCTAACAAATTATCAAATATTGCAAAAAAAAAAAACAGTACAAATTTCATTGGCCTTGTATCGAAATTAAACAGAAAATGTTTCTCAAACTGCTCACACTTTTGCCAGCTATATAGTCAACACACAATAAACATTAACAACAACTGTTCCCTAGAGAATGCTGCTGATCATATAGCTACATTATTCATTCTTAACTCAATTTATTATCATTTATTTTAACGATTTCCCATTTGAGAGGCCTCCGTTTAGTCTGGGACATTTAATCATTTCTGGTGGTCTTAAAAATGTGGTTTTAGGGTGTAATTGAGAAGTGTGAAAAAAAAAAAAAGAACTTTCTCTAAATGGAGTCACCACTAGGTTTGATGTAGAAAGGGTTATCTGACAAGTTGGAGAGTCACACTGCAAGATTGTATAAGAGGTACACATGATTTGACGTCTTCCACTGAATAATATTAGAATCTGATGCCCAGCCTATAACTGATTAATGTATTTTCATCATCACTTGGATAATATTATTGATAATGATACCCCAAATTTATCAATATCTGTATAGTCTTTTAAAATCCACAAAATTTTGTTAGTTTGTCTATTTTGTTGATTTTTGGTTTTGTTTTTAACCAAGTCGTTATTTGTTTTGGATGTGGAATTGGATAACAAGACTTAAATCTGATAATCCCTTCCACAAAGGTGCCTCGGTTTTTCAAAGTTATTTGATCATAGTTTAAATATTGGAAAGAGTAAATCACATTAGCTCACCATGATATAAAATATAATATAAAAGAGACTTCAGTGTTTCTATGAAGACAGCCATGTATTTATGAATCTTCCTTGAATGTGTTAGAAGTGAAATAATATGGGAGAATCATTTATTGGCATTATTTTGTTCATGCCTAATGTTTTTATTATATCAAAAGAAGCCTTAAAGGATACGTGTCTTTTTTTTTCTTTTTTCATTTATACCACAGTGACTTGGGAAGGATCCATCTCTTTTATTTCATTTATACTCATGCCAGTTGGCAGTATTTTAATATTCAACTTTCCCAACTTTTAGTTGTGTCAGTAAACATGTACTTTCCCTCCATTCAGAGGCCTGTTTTGGACCCATTTATTGGCTATGATGAGGACTCCATGGATTCAGAGACATCATCCATGGCCTCATTTAGAACAGACAGAACACCAGCTACTCCTGACGATGACTTGGATGAAGTAAGCTTTTCCATTTCTCTAGTCTTGGGTGATATTGTCCCTAAATCTTTCCTGTAAGGGAAAGAAAAAGCATTTTACTTTTCATGTTTTATGAGCAGCATAAAGTGGTCTGATCATAGTGACCAATTTTGAGACCACAGTTGACTTCGTTACCACTTGAAAAATAGACTCACCTAAGTCAGGTAACCCTTTTAGAAACATCTCTACAGTTCAGCTCTATAACTTGAAGGCTTCTTTCAAAATAAAAGTTACTCTCCAAAATTCTTCATCTAGGGAAGGTATGAACCGAAGAGCAAGCTTAGAAGGCTTTTGAATACAGTCTAAGACACTGTTTAGCAAAGCGTGTTCTGTGGACCACTCTCGTCACAGTGATCTAGAGCCACGGTCCCCAATCTTTTCGGCACTAGGGACCGACAGGGGGTAGGGGGATGCAGAGAAAGAAGGTGGAGCTCAGAGGGTGATGTGCGGCCTACTTCTTAACAGGCCATGGACTGGTACCAGGTCTCGTGCCAGGGGTTGGGGACTGCAGATCTAGAGGGCTCAGTTACAATGAAGATTCCTGGATCCTACCATACCACTCCTGACTCAAGAACTTGGGGGTGACACCCCACAATTTGCATTTTTCACAAAAATTCCATGGTGATTGCATTATACTGTGAAGTTTAAGACCTAAAGCTGTAAAAACAATTTTTATCATTTATCTGGGTAAGAAGTTGTTGGAAATGAACATATTGAAAAGAAATGAGTAAAATTCTAAGATATCTAGCATCTAAGGACCAGCTAATTCAGGAAATTTAGATGCAAAATCTAGGTATGACTCTTTCTCATTTGGATCCGAAATTGACTGAGATCCATGCCCGAATGGGTAATAATCAGAAATGTATAAATAAGTAAAAATGCTTCTTTTCGAAACTAAATATTTTCATATTTCTGCAGTGTCCACCTTGAAAGTATTAACAGTATCTGTGTCCGTACATACACTTTAGAATTAAAAATAAAATCGAACAGAATGTTGAAACAAACCTTTTACTAATTTTTAAAAAGTTGAAAAGAAGTTAGTATTTCACATTGAACACAGGCCCTGAACATAACACAATTAATTATGTTTTTGGCTTTTTTTTTTTTTTTTAACCTCAAGAGTTTAGCAGCTGAAGAATCTGAGCTAAGATTTCGGCAATTAACGAAAGAATACCAGGCCCTCCAAAGAGCATACGCACTCCTGCAGGAGCAGACGGGAGGCATCATCGATGCTGAACGAGAAGCCAAGGTTAGTGTGACCTGTGGGAGTGCTGGGATCAGTAGGACAGATTTCCCTGCACCTTTCTCTCCTCTGCAGCTTTTGAACTGTTTTATCTTTTGTGTCAACGAACCTTGAATCTACAGACATTAGATCCAGCTTAGATGGATGCTTTTGTTCCTTTAAGGATAGTTGAGTAGATAGTTCTTATTCTTGCTGTTCGAAGACTTAACATTTGCAAAGCTAGACAGTATTGGATTTTGATAATCCATTTTTAGTTTCTTGCTTGGAAAAAGAATGTTTAGCTTCCAAAAGCAAGAGGAAATATTAGCTTAGTAGAAGTGAAATGTAGCTTAGTGAAGTTAAATTATTTACCTAAAGTCACAAAGCTAGGATATGAACCTACCATTTTGACTTGAGCCATAACCACCAGGCTATAACTGCCTCATAGATAAATTTCCATGAGGTAAAGTGATCATGACCACCCAGTGATTTTTATCCCACTTTCTTTCAGAAGGTCTGCAAATACACTGAGGAGTGTTATAGGAACTACTGTTAGTTGTTTAGTGGGAAAGGATAGATATAACACACAATTTTTAAATGGTAACGTGCATACACACATGAACACATACATATGTAAGTGAATAAACATGTTTTAAAAAAACGCTAATTTGGGATAGACAGGCAACAATCATTAGAAAGGAAGGTACCTGTACACCTTCATGTCTATGCCCCAATACTGGAATAGTTGTGGTTTTCACAATCAGTATTTACTAAGCATTCTTACTAACATAGGATTGAGCGATTAAAATAGTAGCATACGTCTTGTTTTTTGGAGAAGTGATGATGTAGGAACCAGTCCTCTCTCTCATCAGATTCTCTCACCCAAAGGTTTAGCATTGTCTCTGGCCATTAAAGTAAAAAAGAAGTACCACATTGAGCAAAATACTCTAAAAGGAATCAAGATGTTAGAAAAAGAACAACAGAATAAATTTAAAGAATGTAGAAATGCAAAAATATATAATATAGATGAAAGCATTAATAAAAACAGAAGATATCATTTTGATATAAGAAAAAATAGATTGCAGTCAACATAAATTCAAGGTTAAAATAGATCTTAGCAAAATTAAGCATAGCCTTTTTTTTGGACTTGGTAAATATAATGTTTAACAGTCCAAAGAAATATTCTGTTCACAATGAAGAATAAGAAAATGATACCTACCATTGCTGATTTTTATTCAACCTTGTACTAAAGAATTTAGCCAGATCCTAAGACAACAACAGCTAAAAATAGGTATGTGGGCAGGAAACAAAAAAATAAACCCTAATTTTTACAGAAAAATAGAATTGTATATAGAGAGAATACAAGAGAATCTAAAATCAAATTACCAGACCAAATGACATAGTACAGCAAGGTTGCTCCATAGAAGATTAGTGTCTAAAACTGCTTATACATATACACTAAATATACAATAGATAAGAGATAGATAGGTGGACAGGTAGAGATTGATTTGGCTCTGAAAGAATGGAAAGAATTTGGAGAGGCAAAATGGGACAAGGCTTTACTGAAAGGGAACTTATTCAAATAAAGAGAAAAGCAGAGTGTTACAAGGCATATTTAGGAAAAAAGGATTTCAGCAAAGGAGTAGACTCTAAATTGATGAGTAGTAGGGAAAGATTGGAAATGTAGTGGAAGTCTTTAAATGCCAAGCTAAAGAGTTTGAGGATTAACCTGACAATAAAGGGAGCCACAGGAAGTTTTTAATAGGCATTTTGTTTAGAAAGATTCTTTTGCCATAGAAAAATCTTCTTTTTTCCTCTCTCTCACTTGTTGAGTTGTAGTCAAGAAACATGAGAAGGAGGAAAATATTGAATGACCATTTTACTTGTTGAGTTCTGGAATTTTGATTTCACCAGGCTCAAGAACAGCTCCAAGCAGAGGTGCTAAGGTATAAAGCCAAAATTGAAGATCTGGAAGCGACTCTGGCTCAGAAAGGGCAGGTAGGCATTTGGTTGCTGGCTCCTCTGCAGATGCAGACAATTCAGTCCGACCTTCCTCTAGCTTACCTGTGCATGGGCCACCTCCAAGACACGGCTTGGCTCTCCATGGGGACGTTTCTCAAACTGCGTCAGAATGTTCAACTCTGTATTTCTGTCCCCGGTGTTGTTCTGGCCAGAGTGTGAACCCAGCTACAACAGTGAATGAGGTTGGGCAAGAGAGAGAGTGCCAGAGGAGGAGAAGCCCTGTACAAATAGCCTGGGGTTGTCACAAGCTGCGTCCTTTGCCTCTATGCTACATTTATGGTTCTGCATTTTAATGTTTTCCATCCATATGTATCTAGCCTGTGTGCATTCTGACCCTTTTCACTTTTTGCCTGTGTGGTCACTTCTGAGTCCCCAGAAGGCTGGTCCTGGATTATTCAGACTGAAAAAGGTAGAGGTAGTTGAGTGACGATGAAAAGGGGGGTAAATTTTCCTGGCAACTTTGGCCCCAATGTCTTTGAAGAAGGAGCTGGCAAGGGTGGGTGTCATTTACCAGTCGTTGGCAGGCAAACAAACGGGGTGGAAAGAAGACTTCACTGGCAAAGTGGTTTGACGACACAGGCTCTTTCGTGCCACTCTGAAATGCTGACTGCGCGATATTCTTTGTCAAACAGGATTCACACTGGGTAGAAGATAAACAACTTTTCATTAAGAGAAACCAGGAGCTTTTAGAAAAGGTATGTTGGGCGCAACATCTTAGTGGGGCAGAGGAGAAAATGATGAGAGATCCAGGAGCAGCAGGAGGTGCTCTCAGGAGTGGCACAGGGGCCAGGGGAAGGGGAGGCTTTTCCGGTGCTGCTCTGTCCTCTGCTGCGTGCTCAACTGCATCCCTGTCACCGCCATCACCATCAGCTAAGTGGCACATGTGCATGGCTCTGCGCTGGGCATTGTGCAGACTCGAAAGGTTGTGACCCCCAGAACCTACTGATTTGTTGATCATATATATGCACCGTATCTATACTGTGCATATATATATATATATATATATATAGACACACACATACATGCGCACACATCCTATGTGGTTGTCCATCTACAAAAACATTCTATGAGTAAGACTTGTTATTTTGTGCAAGGAAGTGACAGAATATGACTCTAAGATCATGCCGCAACCTAGCACAGACTTGTGTTCTCACTTTTAATCTTTTTGCTAAGCCTGGCTGTTTCTACTTCTTTTTAAAGGGAAGAATTTTCTTAGCTTCATCCAAAGCACAAAATAATATGTCCAAGAAATTGGTCAGCAAACTAAGATACAAAAACATGGATTAGACCCAGGAGGTAGAATTAATTCTGGTTGTCTGAACATGGGCTTTTGATTTGGGGCAATTAAACATAACTGAGATCATTGTTTAAGTTCAAAGGTGGCTTTTCCTTTGGTATTTTACCTTCCACAAATCTAGTGAAAGATTACAAAATAATCTTGTGTTATCCTTGACAAAAACAGGATTTGAAAGCCCATTTAAATAAGGAAAATAATTCTGCAGATCCATTCGTAGTTATGTAGGAATGATTTTTGAATTATTTCTACCAATATTTTCTATCCTTGGCAAGTAATGAAAGTTAACCAAAATGCCCTGGCAAGCATGAGAAGGAGAAAAAAGGTGCTTGTCCTCCCTCCCCTCTAGTCTGGCGGAGTTAAGACATCTTATATCTTACTTTCTGTGTGATGTGAGACAGAGCCAATGTATACATCATATAGAGGCTGGATAGCTATCCAAAACTGAGAACTGGTATTCTCGGAAAGGTTAAGAGGCCCTTTAAAGAAACATCACTGGCATTGGTCCTGGTCTATGAATTGCAGTCTGTGAACCACCGATCCAATTGCTTCACTAACCGCCAGAACCAACAGTCTCCCCACATATGCCATCACTGATCCAATACAAGATTCTAGGAAACAGAATCTCCTTTATAAACTAAGTCAACTTCTAAAAACTTTTGAAAGGTCACTAGACCACAAGTATCTAGGGTTGACTACCTTAATTAATGTCACATAATTTCTCACTATTTCCTCACCTTTATTTTCCTATTAGTCTCAGAGATGCTCAAGAATAAGTGTTATTACATTTCTTTATCGTGAAAACAATGCTTCCCATTATGTTTTCTATCTGATTTCCTTTAGTCTTGATTTCTTTGGGCGAAAGGGGGAATTTTTGAACCCAGGCTTCTAAGAATAAAAGGATGACAGAAGTGACAATGAAGCTAAACATTATACTTCAAAAATATAGATTTGGTAAAGTAAGATACATCCTGTGATTTTTTTAAAAGCCCCTGGGTTTGTGTTTCTAAATTCAAGATTCTAAATAGTTACTGTGTATAAAAGCCCACACACACTGCTAATATCAAGAGAAGCCCAAAACCTATTGCATTTCATAAAGATTTTCTGATCCCTTAAAATCCAAAGATGACTCTGACGTGGACCCTGTCTACAGGGGGAGGCACATTTGTACACAGATAACTGAATTTTATACTTCATCGGGTTATAGAGATCCTGTAAGAAAGTCTATAGGAAAACAGAGGGAAGGGGTGTCACTTCTGAATGAGTGGACTGGGGAAGGCTCTTATAGATGTTTTAGAGCTTGGTGTTCAAGGAAGTGTAGGATTTTGTCATATAGAAAAGGAGATAGGGGAGCCCTTTTCAGGCGGAGGTGAGCAGATACAGAGTTCCTGGAGTAGCCAGTTCATTGGGTGAATCAGAGTTTCTAGATTCTAGTGTGCATGATCACATGGGAGTGTGTGAATGTGTGTGTAGAGATGACAGTGATAATAATACTTAAAACTGGAAAGCTAGGTGGTGATCAGATTTTTAAGGCTTTTGAATTCCCTATTAAGGAGTTTGGCTTTATTCTGTAGGTAATTGGAATTCGGCAAAGTTTTGTATATGATGAGAGCTGTTTTTAAATTTTTATTATTATTTCTCTGACAACTTTAATTCTGGAAATGGGAGGTGTCAATCCCTCTTATTTATACCATTAAATCTGGTTCTAGTATACTGTCTCTCCCCCACCACAAGGACATAGTAAGTTTTCTCAGGTTCACAGGATCCCTAGATTTTAGCCCAAGGAACAGAGCTGTCTTCCAGCATTTTTCTCTATAACTCAGAAAACTCAATTAAAGGGTAACCAGAAGGAAAGCCAAAGACTTAATTTGTTCACATCTACTTGGGAATATTTTTCATGATCTGGAAGATTTATTCACTGAATAAATGAATACTATCCATGCTTGCTTTGCAACATTGTAGATGCTTTTTGCAATGCTCAGCTAACTTCAGGATTTACTTTATTAGATAGAAAAACAGGAGGCAGAAAACCACCGGTTACAACAGGAACTACAAGACGCCAGAGACCAGAATGAGCTGCTGGAGTTTCGAAACCTAGAGCTAGAAGTAAGGAAATGATGATAATGATGACGACGATAAAACTATGACATAATAATAATTAACATGTACTAAGCACATCAAAGAGCTAGGGGTGGAATTAAGCCTTTTAGATTCATTCTCTCATCTGACCTCACAATCACCTTTAAGATTACAAAAGTGAGGCAACTGAGATTAAATAACTTGCCCAAGTCCCGCAACTAGCAAATGGTAAAAGCCTTGATCCAACTCAGAACTGTCTGCTCAGATATTGTTCTTTTCAACACTGCTGACTTTGTAAACAAGGCTAATGAATAATTTTTAGATAGTTAAAATAATAGATTTCAAACCTCCTCAATATTTCATTGCTTTTAAATAACCATGTCCATCCTTCATTGAATTTTGATGTATTAAAATTGTTACTTCAAGAATTATATTTCAAAATATGCTCTCTGTATAAATACTTTTAGTTAAATTTGAATTTATAAAAGTAAATTGTTTATTCCCTAATGCATTTATGCAAAAAAAAAGGGGGTTAAGGTGCAAGGTAACCTGTCTTAGGAAATACTTTGATTAATCTGACCAAATTTGGGGGTTTGCTTTTTGTTTTTCAAGTAAAACATACAGATCAAATCAGATTTTGATTATATCATGCAGAATCTGGCATAGGATCTGGTTGAATGTATGTGGATATGTAAAAGGATAAGAAAAATTCCCATGGGATTTCTCTGTTATTTTTGCCAGCCATTTCTTCTTGAGGTTATTTCAAATCAGGTCTAGATAAAAAGTTAGCAGTTGGCATGCTTCAGTGAAGAAGAGTAAGTCATCTTTTGTAGCCCACATATCTTACTCATAAAGCCTGAGTGGATTGAATATGCAATAGGCTGCTAGCTGCCATAAAACCTCGTGGCAAGACCCCTCTTTGTGATATCTGAAAGCTCTAAATATTCATACAGTTTAAATTGGAACTCCACTTCCTGAATTTCCCTGATCAAAAAATTTGCAAAAATGGATGACACCATCTATAAATTCTTCTCCCCTACCTCTTAGTTGACTAATCAGTTCTTTTCCATTAAATTTAAGCATGAACATCTTGAGTCTGATTTTCTTTTTCCAAATGACATTGATAAACTGCTGAAATAGCATAACATAAAGAGACCACTGGTTTAGTCTTTAATCAGTTATTGCTTTTTCATTTTAATTTCTATATATTCTTCACTGTATTTCAAGGAAAGAGAGAGACGATCCCCTCCATTTAATCTCCAAATTCACCCATTCTCAGATGGTGTGAGTGCTCTACAGATCTACTGTATGAAAGAAGGTGTCAAGGTAGGCAGATATTTAATTTCTTATGTTGGTAGAAATTAGAAAAACTGGGAATTGGAGAAAGGGAGATTGCTGTTTGGTCTTTCAGTCACTGGATACCATTTTGATACAAACTATGTAGGAATTGAAAATAGTCACATCTATTGGAAAATCAATAGAACATAAACAAAATATTCACAAATGCATGACAGATGTACAAATGGTCGCAGCAAAGAAGACAGGCATCCATGATTATTTAGAACAGAGTAACAAAGAATGATACAGAATCACAATATTTAAGGTAACTAGCCTTAATTATATAGGAGAAATACGAAATAAATTTAATACTTCAAGAAACATATTTCCCGTCTGCCAGATGAGAAAGTTTTCATTGAATCCCTTTGTTGTGCCACGCTAGGTGCTGTGGAATTCAGAATCATGGAGTTTCGGGGTTAGAAGAGACCTTGAAGTCACCCAGTCCACTTTCACTTTTGCTGTGTTTAATTTAGGGAGGAGTTCTCTTTTGAAAGGGCTTAGGATTTATAACACATTGCTGATTAGATAAAACATAATTTTATCTTTAGTGCTACTGAAATACATTTTAAATATTAAGGTTGAATTGAGGTGCCTCTGTCTCCCAGGAAATATATTGTCCTTTAATGTAATGAAATCACATTGTGAATATATATTCCCTGGGGTAAAGCTGGGATGCGTCTGCTATTCCTGGTCTCTCCTTTACCTTCCGCATGGCCCTTCCTGCTCCCACTCAGCTGCCAAATATACTTGCTTCAGTTGCCTTCCCTCTTCCTCTGAGATTAAGCCAGACTTTCCCTTTCCCGGTGGTAAGGCTTTGCATACTGCTGTTTGAATATGAGAAAGTGGTACTAATGAGGTACAAATTAGGAGCAAAGTTAGGCAGTAAAATTGTGCTTCCTTGTCGTTCATCTTAAACAACTTACATGGTGTTTAAACTCCTGGCTTTCCTGGGCTGCATGAAAATTTGCAAACCAAAGCAATTTTTTTGATTCAACTCTAATTAAGTAAAAAGCAATATCTCTTGTCTTTTTCCTAGATGCTTTTTTTTTAGATAAATCACAAACAACCTAATTCAATGGATGTAACTTATATCCAAGGGAACTCTTTCAAATGGTCGAGTTCAGCTGCTTCAAACTGACTCAAGGAATAGAGAAAAAATAGTTTCCCATAGGATGAAATTAACATTAAACACCTAAAAAATGGAACTTGCACTGTAGTTTTTCATGTGACAGTCAAAATTCTGCCAGGTCAGAATTTTGCTGATTAGAATGAAATTGGTTGATTCTTTATATTTATTAATATAACCTATTACTTTCCCTCGTGCCTGAAATCTATCATGATTGGAAAAAAAAAGTTTGGTAATTATAAGAAAAAGTCAATGATTATATATTCCAACTCCTTACTATATGCTGGACTTCTTACTACATAGTGTCTTTATCCACAAGATCAGCCTATGAAGTAGTTACTTATTATCTCCATTTTGCAACTAGCAAAATTGAGAATGAACTGTTAGGTAGTATGCCCAAGTTCACGTAGCTTGTAAGAAGCAGAGTAGAAACTTAAAACCAGATGTGTCTGATTGAAACCATCCCAAGGAAGTACAGCCCTACATTGTCTTCCTATAACTTAGTGTTCAGGCACTGATAGAATGGTAGGCCACCTTTATGCCTTTGACTTGAATGCATCTCCTTGATTTTGCAGGACGTGAACATCCCTGATCTCATAAAGCAGCTTGATATCTTGGGTGATAATGGGGTAAGTAATGAATTGATTAAGTGTAGTATAGATATGAATCTGCCTAAATAGAGGCAAGAAATAACTTTCCAGTGCATCATGTGTAAAATAATAGCAAGTGAGATGCCATGTTCACGTAAGGATGTTAGCTCCCTGGAGAGAGTCTACAATTTATCAAACAACTTGGCTAAGGGCTTGGAAGGATCTCTAGAAGGTAGTAGCAGAAACAGGACCTGGTACAGTGTTTTTCATGGACATATTTCAGGTTTGAATGCTGACCACATCTGCAGTGATTAAAGCTAATTACTGCCTGACTGTTGCATAGAAGCAGCCAGTGTGAAATTAATCAGTCATGCAGTTGCAAATGCTGCTAAATACTAGGGTTGTTGGCAGCCCCGTAAAAATGGACCAGGAAGCTATAATCTCTTTTCTTTCTAAAAACACCTCCAGACAGGGTCAAGGCATATTAATTCAGTAGGAGGACCATTCATTGTGATGCTAGATGAATGATGTGTGTAAGTTGAAGGAGTCACTGTTTTTTTTCCCTTGAAAAATTATCAAAGGAGAGAACAGAATCAATAAAATCACATCAAAACCGCTATGGAGAGACTGCTCTTTATTTCATTTTGGTGTCTGTTTTTCTCATAACGTGACTATTAATGAAGTGTGCTTACAATGACACAAAATCAAGACAGTATTAAAGAGATATAAAAAATCACATTTAATATACTTCTTTGAGGCTTTGAATTAACTCTGTGTTCATTATTACTAGACAGAATAGGATTTGTTACGGTCCCACACATGCATATTCAGTACTGTCTGTGGCAGGCAGTTAGGCAGTATTTTTAGTGTGAATATCATAAGTATCTTCAGCTTATTTCCTCTCTTTTTTATTTTTCACAGAATTTAAGAAATGAAGAACAAGTGGCCATAATTCAGGCCAGCACCGTGTTGTCCCTGGCAGAGAAGGTAATTATTTGTACTAACATTTCAGTTATCTCTGTGTCTGGCTTAACACCTAAAGAATTGGGGTAGGGTGTGAAGGAAATTCCTTTTGCACATGATTTTGTGTTATTGAATACATAATGTACCTTTTATTTTTAAGGGTGATACAACCCAGAGGGAATGAGAAAACACAAAAGAAAAGGCTACACACTGATTTGGGATGGGTGGATAAATTTGGCTTTGAAGTCCCTAAAAAAATATATAAAATTCTTTAAAAATGGAAAACTTCTGGATTGCATTATTCACATAATCCCTACCAAGCTGGGAGACCAACAAAGAACGTTTGTGTTGAGAGGTGGTGAACTGGAGCAGTACTCTTGTCACAGACTTTTCCTTGGGTGTGTACCTACCAACTGTTCCCCGTTGATTCTGTAGCTTAGTGGTAGCCTAGTGCCATCTCATTCACAAAGCCCAGTGTAGGACTTTCAGGAGAAAATCAATACTGAGTGTGTTCTTGCCCCCTTGTGTCTAAACCTAGGAAATGACAAGGGAGAGGGAAGAGAAAAGAGCCAAGTGGAGAAGCCAGATAACTTGTATCGAGGGTGCCTCCACAATCAGTGCATAAAACCGGGACTGGTAGCACGCACCTGTAGTTCGTTACTTGGGAGGCTGAGGAGGGAGGATCACTTGAGCCAGGAGTTCAGAGCTGTAGTGTGTTGTGATCACACCTGTGAGTAGCCGCTGCACTCCAGCCTGGGGAACATAGCAAAACCACATCTGTAAAAAAAAAAAAAAAAAAAAAAATCAGTGCAGGGTTGAGAGTCATGTGCACCTGGTTGGATAAACTGAGAATTGTATACATTCATTGAGTTGCTTCCTTAATTCCCAATGCATAAAATGCTTATTGGAAATTAAATGAAACCTTGTGTAAGCAATCAGCTTTCTCCAATCTGAAATGAGGGAATTTTACAGGTCAAATGACACCGTTAAGTTACTCGAAATAATGACAAAAAAAGTAGGAGAGCAAGAAAGTATTGCCATAAAATAAAAAGATACTTAGAAATACTGGAATGAATATTTGTTGGATCGCAGGACATTTTGCTTACGACTGGGGAAATTTTCATATGGACCAGATATCAGATGGCAAAAAGAACTGATGTTAATTCTGCAAAGTGTGAAAATAGCCTGTGGGTATGTTATCAAAGCTAACATCAATACCATATAACAGCATGATATAATCTGCATATGGGGAAAGATAAGTTCTTTTTATGTGATTTAAAGTGTTTCCACTCAACAAAAATAATTCTTCCACACTTTGCTATAATCAGTTTTACATACTGAAAAATTACCATTTCTCCAGTCTGCCTGACCATCTTCCTCTCATCCTGCTCCCTCCAGCCATGGAGCTATCGGACATGGTGTCCCTTCTGCTTGGAACTTCATTTTCCTAGTCATTTCCTCTCACCAATTTTTCAGACTCCAGTACAATTATCACTTCCAAGAAAGCCTCCTATGGTGCCCTCCAGTGAGAGCAGAAGTCTTGTTGGTCTTGTTCACCATTACAGCCCAAGTACCTACCTAGCACTTGGTAGACATCCATGAATGCATTTGTGGAATGAATGGATGGATGAATGAATGCATAGAATACTACAGTTTTGTTTCTCAACTAAGTGATAAAAATACATTGCTTTCACTTCAGTTCTCAGTATTCTTCCTGATATGTAAGAGAAGGAGACTAAGTACCGTAGTGGATAGCACACAGATATACATCATATCAAGCAATGATGTCAAACACTTTTGTCTTGTCAACCCTTTAGTGGATCCAGCAAATCGAAGGAGCAGAGGCTGCCTTGCACCAGAAAATGATGGAATTGGAAAGCGACATGGTGAGTACAAAGTTGAGGTATCATAAAAATTAAAAAAAATTTACAAGGCAAACGGAAAATGAAAGTTGCCTCTACCAGTTTTATCTGGCACTGATGAAAATACGTAGCCTCATTATTTTGTGTTCAGACCATGGAACAAAATTCCCAGAAGTATCTAACAATTTCAAGTTATAGTATCAAAAAAATATGTTATATTTTTGGGAAATTTCTAAAACTAATTCTGAAGAAAATTGAGTTAGGTGTTTTCTTGTATTTCCTTTCTTAGGCTAAATAATTTTTTTACTGTATTTAATTATCAGGTAAAATTTAATGAAATAGTGGATGTAACCCCGATTTTAAAAATCCCCAAGCCATCTCCCATCCATTAGGATAGCTCCTATCAAAAAAAACAAAAAATAACAAGAGTTGGCAAAGATGTGGAGAAATTGAAACCCTTGTGCACTATTGGTGAGAATGTAAAATGGTAGAGCTGCTATGAAAAACAGTACGACGACTGCTCGAAAAATTCAAAGTAGAATTACGATATGATGCAGCAATACCACTTTTGAGTATATATCCAAAAGAACTGAAAGCAAGGTCTGGAAGACATACTTGTACACCCATGTTCATAGCAGCATTATTCACAATTAGCCAAAAGGTAGAAAAACCCAGGCCGGGCGCGGTGGCTCACGCCTGTAATCCTAGCACTCTGGGAG
>VBSM01003190.1:11211636-11308486 GCA_008086735.1 Cheirogaleus medius | reverse complement strand
CCCGTCTCCACTAAAAATAGAAAGAAATTAATTGACCAACTAAAAATATATATAAAAAATTATCCGGGCATGGTGGTGCATGCCTGTAGTCCCAGCTGCTCAGGAGGCTGAGGCAGAAGGATTGCTTAAGCCCAGGAGTTTGAGGTTGCTGTGAACTAGGCAGACGCCATGGCACTCTAGCCCAGGCAACAGAGCGAGACTCTGTCTCACATAAAAAAAAAAAAAAAGATACCGTCTGATTCCACTCATGTGACGTGCTAGAGTAATCAAACTCACAGGAATAGACAGTAGACTGGTTGCCAGGGGTTGAGAGGAAAAGGAAATGTAGAACTGTTGTTTAATGGATGTAGTTTTAGTTTTGCAAGATGAAAAAATTCTGGACATTGGTTGCATAACAATGTGAATACAATTCCCACTACTGAATTATATACTTAAAAATAGTTAAGGTTGTAAATTTTGTGTTACATGTATTTTACCCCAATTTTAAAAAAAATTAAATTCCCATGTCTAGGAATTGGTTATTAACTTACAACAATGACTAGGATTTTATAACAAGACTATCATTAATATTATCATGATAACTAAAACACATGCAATGGATTCCTATCTGGTCGGGAGTCCTGTAATAAGAACAACTTGCATTTATATAGCATGTTGCAGCTTATAAGTCATTTGCTTGTATTTTATACAGGGTTCACATTTTACCAAGAGGTTAGGCTCTAAAGTTAAAACATATAACAAGACCTGTATTCAATATTACCCTTGAAAGCTCTTTAAATGCACAAATATCAATTACACAGTCAGCCTGTACCAGGTACTGTTCCAGGCACTGGAATCCAGGCATCATCAGGAAAGTCAACAACAAAATTGCTGCATGCAGACATATATTCTCTCAAAAGTCAACACAGTTGGGCTTTTCTCCAGGGTTGGAAGAGGCCTTTGTTCCTTCAGTTAAGCACCCAAAGAAACAATTGATTTGTGCTTGGGACTATGTTGTACACAAAGATACAGTTTTGAATGCCAATGGCAAGATGCTCATGATATTAGAGGCACACAGAAATTGAGAACAAGTGAGGGGAAGTCAATTTTATGTCTCCCAGCTCACACTGGCTTTGTGGCAAGGGCAGACACCTACTCATTAAGTGGCAGTGTAGGTGGATTCACTCCCACTTTTCATCTTTTTTTTTCCACTTCTACTTTTTAAACTGTTATTTGTCCTTGGGTTTGCTAATTGTACACAGATGAATTTGAATAAGTTAAACTTGTTTATTATACAAGGCTATAAAAGTCTTCCAAAGATATACTATCACAGTATTTTTACACAGATAGACTTATTATTTTACACTTGTCAAAATCTATACTTACTTACATACTCTCAGATTGGCATTAAAGTCATCTAGAGCATTCCATGTGGGTTTTTCATTATATTGTTTATGCTTCTTTCCATTGATTTTCACATTTCTTCTGTGAGACTGTGAAAGTTGGACTACGTCCCCAACAGGCAAAATCTATGCCTCTACAAATACCAGTGATTTGTCTTATTGTAGAATTAGACAAAACATTAATCAATACAGTTTATATGTCACTTTCTAGTTAACTAAGCTAACTCTATTTATCAATATGGCCCTTTATTACAGGAACAATTCTGCAAAATAAAAGGCTACCTGGAGGAAGAACTAGACTACAGAAAACAAGCTCTTGACCAAGCATATATGGTAGGTACAAGTGACAGACACTCAGAGTATTTACAATTATATACTATGGAGTAAAGTATCCTATTTAATTTGCCGTGCCATGTACTTGAATAGACCACAGCATTCAGGTCATTTATTCATTAGTTTCCAGTTCTAATTTAGAACAAATATATCCTTAGCTCTTTGCTATTATAATAGTCTTATAACATTTAATAAACATTACATGATATTCATTTTTAAAAGTTAAATAGATATTGTTAGATAATATTTAGGTGAAGGACAGATTGGATGACAGTATAGATCAAAGAGAATTTTTTTTCTATTCCTGTTCCTTCTGCATAAAGAGAAATTTTATTAAATCCAATTTTGGGGGAGTCTGATCTAGTTGGTAGAATAGGAATGTGTTTAGTGATTGTTATGTATATGTTTAATTCATTTATTTCTCACAACAACCCTATGAGGTATATGTAAGATTATTATTAGATCTTATATATGAGGAAAGTAAGGTTTAGAGAGCATAAGAACTTTGTCCAAGTTGAGAAACAGGTAGTATGTAGATCTGACTCCGGATACTGTGGCTCTAGCTACCATAATCCAGCCGCAGAGAGGGAGCCTGTGTGGGTAAGTGGATTGTGCCTTTTTGGGTCCCACAGAAGATTATGCAGATTGAGGAGTACATTCGATCCATTCCGTTTATCAAATTCATATCACACAATCCCTAATATTGGACTGCAGCTCACACTCCTTCTGTCCTGATGCCCAGCCTCCCCGCCATTAATTCACAGTAATGAATCAAAAGAAAAAGAGCAAACTAGAGGAATATTTCAAGGAGTTGCTAGCAGAGGTTTTTATAATGCTTTCCTGGAAGCAGCCTGAGTCACTTTTGGGAAAAGAGTGGAGCACTTAGCCCCCGCTGTAACAAAGATGAATTAGTCTTCTCCCCTCCAAAATGAATACGAGATTCTGAGCATTGTTTAAGAAGAGAATGCGAGTTGGTGCTAATTAGAGAACAGAAAAGAAAATAATTTTTCCCTCCCTTACTACCCTTTCACCTTTGCCACTTCTACCTATACATAAAATAAGGTTAAGATGTATGTTTATGTGGTGCCCAAGACTATTGAGTAATCGTTCAAAAAAAAAAAAACTATTCAACTTTAAAAAGATGAGATCTTCTTAGTCTAGAACAATATTCCCCACCAAAGCATGTCTAGTTGCTTCTGTCAAAGTTATAGGGGATAAGAATGTAGATTTTGGCAACTATATCTGCAGCTTGTGGAAAAAAATAAAAACCAGATATGAGACAGTAGACCCTTCACCTGTAAAAGAGGAGAGTCAAAGAGAAGTATTGTAGCTAGAAAAACTGTAGATCTCAGAGAACTAAAAAACAGACCAATTCCAAGACTGCAGGTCCTTTTTTGATCTTATTTCCCAATTTTATTTCAAGAAAAAATATGGAGACTATAAAGCCATCTTCAAGTACAGAGGTTTTTCATGTGGAAGAGAGATGTCATTTTCTGCATGAGATATATCTCCAATTTAAAAGTGTTTTGTTCCAACTTAGACCACTTATTTTTAAAAGTAAAGTCACCATGATAGATGACTTTAAATATCTGAAGGGTTGTCAAGTGGAAGAGAGAATGAACTTATTCTCAGCTCCATTTGAGAATAGCAGGTACAGTTATTATAACCAAGTAAGGACTTTCTAAAAATGAAAAGTATATGGAATGGACAGGAGCCCAAAAAAGAGACCGCATTTCCCCCTGCTGGAGAAGTTCACATATTGGCTAATGACCCTTATGGAATCTCATAAGAGGGGAATTTTCAGAAGAGCAGTTAGGCTGGAGAAGCTTTGAAACTGTTGAGATCCTGTAAGTCTAAGGTAATGCATCTATGCACATACACATCCATAGTGTACTTCCCCACACCACACATAAATTCCAAGAGCCAAAGTTAGACTTTTCTAATTCTATTTGCCAGAGAATCCAGGAACTAGAAGCTACTTTGTACAATGCTCTGCAGCAAGAAACTGTTATCAAGTTTGGCGAATTATTAAGTGAAAAACAGCAAGAGGAGCTGAGGACGGCAGTAGAAAAGTTACGGCGGCAAATGCTGAGGAAGAGCAGAGAGTATGACTGTCAGATTCTTCAGGAGAGAATGGAGCTCTTACAGCAAGCCCATCAGGTGAGGACTGAGTCGCTGCATCTGTGTAGGGTCAGTACTAAGCCAACGGGACTTAGTACTGCGTACATGGTATATTGAGTGTGGGTTTGGAGAAGCCCAGGAGGTAGAAGTTATTTTCAGAGACAAAAATAAATAGCTGTTGTTTCTCGCCTTCACTCAGATACAGGATGACAGTTTTGTCATGATTTGGTCTTGAGAAAATTGGCATTTTAGAAGCATTGCATGCTGCTACTATTTTTAGAACTTTGCCAGAAAATACTATTAGAATCTCAAGGAAGCTGATTATCTCCCTGTGCAGGGAAGCAGGACACTCTCCAGGGCTTCCCTTCTTCTGCTCATGCCAGTCCGTGACCTAGCCAGCCTGATCACATAATCTGAATAGGGTAGAAGAGAAAAGGGCCTTTTTTTAAATTCCCAGAACAAACAGCAACGACAACAAAGCCTGGAAGCTCCATTTACTTACTGGTGCTTGCTATATGTCAGGAACTCAACTAAGGGCTCGTACTTACATGATTTCATTTAATTTCCATAATAGCTCTATGAGGTAAGTATTCTTATTATCCCAATTTTGGAGATAACAGTACTGACGATAAGAGCATGAAAGCAATTTGCCCAAGATGACACAGGAAGTAAGCGACAGAGTCAGGATTACAGCAAGGGTCTGCCTGACTCTGAGGCTGGTGTGCCTAACCACTGCACTACACTGTCAGCCATGACTTGCATGATTCCTCCAGACCAGCAAGGCTCAAAGTCGGCACCCAATACTAATTTCCAACCAAAATTCTTAATTTCAGCTCTTCATTCATGGCATAGCTTGACAGGTGAGGGCCGGGCCCCTGATCAAAAAGCAGATTCCATAAGAATGCCCCAAATTGAAAATGTCAGGCTAAAGTATTCAGTCCCTAGAAGCTATAAGAAGCAACTGGTGCAGTTGGATACCTACAAGGTAAGAAACACGTGGTCATTAGCAGTCAATGAGTGGAAAAGGAAAAGGGTTTACTTTATGACACCAATAAGAACAATTCACAAGGAACATGACACTTAGCACACACTCCAGAGGCAGCCAGGAGCATTGTGGATCTTTATAGGCTAACAGATTACCCAAGTTAGCAGGGAACTCTGAAGCCATTTGTCCCCAGAGATGATAAATAGAAGCATGTTTCTATCAATGCCCCTTCAGATTCTATCACAAAGGTTTGGCTTTGACCCATGGAAAGAGTTTTTAAAGCCTTTATTAATAGGCTCTATGGCATCATTGCATTACTTCACACATTCTTTCCTTCTAGCACAGGATAAAAGTGTCCTCTGCACAAATCTCTTAGGCTACAGTAGCATTTAGTTAGTTTCACAAATTGGGAGTTATATCATGGAACCACAAAAGTATGTGTTGTTAAGATGGACTAATAGTTATCTCAATTTTTCATAAAATCCTTACCCCATTTGAGTCTCTCTTTAAACCAGTTAGCTAAGGTACTTTGCTCCTGAAAAAGTTGGTTTTGTTTGTTTGTTTTAAGTTACCCGGTTTGAGTTGATAGGCACATTACATTTCTGAGCCTCAGAGGGTTCCATTGACATTTTCTGTCTCCCAAACAAGTGTTCATTTGAATATGCCTTTTCCAGTTATTTCTTACTCTTCTTCTTCCCTTTTAATCAGTAGCTTAATTTCATAGAATTATTCCAGAAAGTATTGGCTAGGATTTTTCATATATAATTATGTAATGCACTCTTAACTTCTAGAGCATATCACTAACCATTTATTAGACATTTCTGCTTGAATGTTTCAGAGTGAACTCAAACATTCATTCTTGTCCTTCTGTACTCTCACCCCATCTTCCTGTCTTGGTCAGTAGAATTATCATATCCACATCATTCAGGCTAGAAACACTGGAGTCTTCTCTGTCCTTTACCTCCAAGAATTAATGCCAACACATCCATCTGGCATTTCTCCTGAAATGTTTTTGAAGCTGGTCCATTTTGTTTGCACTTGTCACCCAGGCATGTATGTGCAGGACCTTTCATTATTGCCACAGCTTCTAGGTACTGCCTAATGTCCTCTCTGGTAACCTGACTCCATCATCGACACACTTATTCAGTCAAATCTTTAAATGCATTTCCTAGATGCTAGATGCCATGCTAGGCACAGAGAATTCACCATGGACCCTGCCTTCACAAAACTTAGGATCTGTAGATGGATACAAAGGAGATTAATACAAAGAATAATTATGATTCATCTTAATAAATGGCATTTTTAAAAGTATATGCAGGTGCCATGGGGGTCTTAGTTCCAGCTCTCCTCTCTTTGGTCTACCATGCATATCACCACAGATTCTTCTCACCTTTTCTCATGGTACATTCTTGCCCGGAAGCCTCCATGGTTTCAATTTCCAGTTGAGTCAAGCATTGTGCAAGTCTCTTCATTAGCTGGCTACCTCTCCCCCAAAAACTTGATGTGAAACAATCTCCAGAGAATGCTTTCCACTTCACTTACTTGGGCCATGATTTCCCACCTCTAAGCCATTGTGTGTGTAATTGCTCCCCCTAAAATGCTTTTCAATTCCCATTTCATTGATCCAGATATTCTCGTTTTTCCAGTCCCAGTTTAAGATCCACCTCCTTTAGGAGCCTCTCCCTGATGAAAAAAAATGGACCACACACTGCTGAAAAAATCTACATTCTACACCCTATTATACACTCATTCAAAGCCATTCATTGAGAAGCCACTGTGTACCAGGCACTGGGAATGTGATGGCAAACACAGACATAAAGGTCACTAATGTCATCTGTCTTACATGGAAAGGGACAAAGCCACACATGAACAGTGACCAATACAATTTCAGATAGTGGCAATAAGTGCTATGATGAAGAAAGTTATACAGTGGGTGTGAGTTTGGGAGTAGGATTGGCCACTTTAGACTGGCTGGTCAGAGAAGGTCTCTCTGAAGATGTCTAAGACCCAAGGAACCAGCCACACAAAGATCTTGGCAAAGTGTTCCAAAACATAAGGGCAGCAAGGGCTAAGTCCCTGTGGTGGGAATAAGTTTGGAATATTCGAGGAACAGAGAAAAGGGTAGTAAGTCAGGAGCACACAGAGCCAGGGTGAGGTTGATAGGAGGTGAAGTCAGAGAGCTAAGAAAGGGCCAGACCACGTAAGGCCTCACTGGAGTTTGGGTTTTATTCTGAGTATCACTCAGCCACTCTTCCTCTGTCCCCTTCCCACTCCCTTAAACTCGAGGGACAGTAGTGAGCATTTTCACATTCTGAGAGTTCACAGGCTGCTGTAGGTGGATGTAGGATGGTCAAGATACTAGGCAGGAAGAGCCAGTGTGAGCTATCATGCTGGTCCTGATGAGGGATGACAATTACTTGGTGTACATGGTCACAGTAGAGATCAAAAGAAGTAGGTAGAAAAAGAATCTATTTTGGACCTTACGAGGTTTCCTGTTGGATTGGGTGGCAAATGGATGGGAAGGAAAAAAGAAATCAAGCATATGTCGTACAATGTAGCATAACAAATTCGTTTAACAAATATGTATGGACAGCTTCTCCATGCCAATCACTGTACCAGGAATTGGAGATGGTGATGAAGCTGTACTGATTTTTGCTGTCAATTACCTTTTCTACTTAATTTTGTTATTCCATCTGGACCTGGTAGTTCTTTGTGATCAGGAACTAATTGATGCCTTATCTGTATTCTCCCTTATATCCAGCACCATCCTGAACATGCAACGAATGAGGTGCCCAACAAACACAGACTTGATGGCTGAACAGATACTGCAGTACTCTCACATGCTCATGACTTTGTCAGTATAATACTTACCAGTAGACATGCCAAGGAATTACTTGCACACTTAAGGTGGAAATGTCTTGCAAACATATGCCTTTACTGTAGCTTTGGAGCATAGGCAGTGCTATGGATGTACACACCAGCACACACATCACACACATATTTACACACCATCCCCTTCTCCAGCATCCATTGTCATGTAATTTCAAGGTCAGCTTTGATGGTCTCACTCTGACCAAAACACACCATCCCTTCTTACACAAACCTCAGCTCCTTTCCTTTAGAGCAAGATTTCTCAAACTTGGCAGTACTGACATTTTTGAGCCAGATAATTCTTTATTCTCTACTGTGAGGGCCTGGGGGAGGGGTGCTGTTCTGTATTGTAGGATGTTTGGTAGCATCCCAGGCTTCTACCCACACCCTAACTTCTAACTGGGTACGCACAGTACCCAGTTGTGACAATAAAAAAAAAAATTGTCCAGGCAGTTAGATAGTAGCAGTGGTTGCACAACTTTGTGAATATGCTAAAAACCACTGGATTATACAATTTAAAATAAACAAATGTATTAACTAACTCTTTAAAATATCCAGAAATTGTCAAATGTCCCTGGAGGGAGGGCGGCGGCAGGCAAAATCACCCCCAGTTGAGATCCAGTGTTTCAGAAAGAAGGAGATGTGATTTCCAAGTTCAAGTATCCTTTGTTCTAGCCAGCTTCCCTTTTTACTCCCCATGTTGCATTATAAAAACCTCTCTTTCTAAATTATCACCCCATTTGGCTTCTGGTGTTTTCTTCTTAGACTCTCCTAGTTTTCTATTTTCTAATTATTCCCAACAGAGGCATTAAATAACAAGCCTGTGCGGTATATCCATGTGCAGGAACACTAAAAGGCTTTCGATTGCCAGATATAAATGTGAAGTTTTTACTTGTAAATAATTATCTATGTGATGTTGATTTCGAATTTGTTCTGTTTAAATTGGTGGAATTTTGTTACATAGTTGACAGGTAAGTTCAGAGACAGTCTTGGAGCTTATTTGTCTTTCCGATTATTTGTGCTATTTTTGTTATGTTCTGGGGTCTTTTTCCTAATTTATAGTTCCCTCCTGGGAACTCTGTTTTGTTTTATGAGAATGGCTAGTGCTGTTTGGTGAGGCTATACAACCCCGAAACAGTTGAAATAAGGTTGAGAAAAAAAGGTTAGCAAAGAACAATGGTATTATTTACATTTGTGTGAGTCAGCCTTAGCCACTTTTAATGTCATAATAAACAACCAAAAATCTCAATCCAAATGGTTTACAATAAAGCTTGTTTCTTGCTCACTAGCTCTGGGGCATACTGCTCTCTCAAAAGGGTGTAATATTCCCACATCTCACTCCAACTCACATTCCACTGGCCAAAACAAGTCTGGTGGCCAAGCCCGATGTCAGTGCGGTGGGATCTATACTTCTCTCACTGGGACGACATTGACAGGGATAGGCCCAGTACAAATAGGTCGCAAGTATTTTTTGAAAATATAATCAGTGACAATGACTCTCCACCACAAGTATGGGTAATGTTTGAAACATGCAATACCCTTTTGGGTAGGGAAAAATGTACATGTAATATTTCCATCTGCTAGTACAAATGTTCATATTTTTATAGTAAGTTTTGCATTTTAGTTTGGTGAACGATTTTTCTGTACAACTTAACACCCACTACTGCTTTCTTTTTTTTTTTTTTTCTCTTTCTTCAGAGAATCCGTGACTTAGAAGATAAAACAGACATCCAGAAAAGACAGATAAAGGACTTAGAAGAAAAGGTATGTGTTGAGTTCAACATCTATTTTATTCTGTATTTGTTCAATCGGAAAGTCATATTGGTTTTGCTCACTGCATTTGCTTTCTGGCTGCTCAGTTATTGTGTATTTTGCAGAGGCAGGTGTAGCTACTGTAAACAAAGCCTTCGCCTCCAGTCAGGCACCAGAATTCCTGTGCAGGTTCTGGCATCAGTAACCCAGCTTTGACATGTTTGCCTTTTGTGTTCGGTTTTTATTCTTTTCTGTAAGTGTTTTCTTTCTTCCTCTTCATTTCTTTTCCAAAAGTTTCTTCTGGGTTTTGTTATTCTACTTTGCTCTTTTTTTTTAAATTCTTTTTAGCACTTTTTAAAAAATCTTTCCCATTATTATTCATTAAAAAAGACCTTTCATCTTTGTGTAGTTTCACCTCCACAATAAGTTCAGAAACTTAGGTTGACCCATGATAATTAGATCCTCCTCTCTCTTGCCTACTGGTCTGAAGGAGTAACCGCTTCTTCCAAGTCAGCCAGTGTTTTGGGGGAGTAAAACACAGTGGTTCTTAGGGGGCACTGGGAAGTGTGTGTCTGGTGGAAGAAGGGACAGGACACTGGCCAGGAGGCCAAGCAGGCTGCCATGAGCCAGACTGTCCCGGCCCAGGACACAGCAAGGATGGCAAGGAGATTTTGTCTGGCATTCCAATCTGATCGACTGAAGTAGCTACCCGAATCCCTGTATTGAAAAAGGAGAGGGCCGTTTTGCAGTATCTTCCATGGGTACAGGAGAAGAAAATAGCAAACCATCTGCCATTCCTGAGAAAATAGTTAGAATTTGGTGGATCTTAAATTGCTTCTATAGTTACCCAAATATGTGAGATCAGAGAGAGTTGGTGGGGTCTAGTAGCCAGACCACCAGGCACCCAGATTCACCCAGATTCCTATACAGGTGGGTCTTCAGGGACTCACCTGACCTTGGATAAGTGACTGCACCTCCTATGTCTAAGCCATGTTTATAAAACAGAGATGATAATACTTGCCCTTACCTCTTCTCATGGGTTCCATGAGGAACAAATGAAGTCACTTATATGAAAATTAGGAAAGACTAAGAAAGTATAAGTCAAATTAAAAGTATAGTTTTTCACATTTCCACCCCTCAAGTACACATCTGCAAAATTTTAAATTTGAATTTCCCTCATTTCAGAAGTGGACTATTTGGTTCTGCAGGATCAAATAAGGCAAAGGTAAAGTGCAATAAACCAAGGACTGAGTCTAATTTCTCAGTGATTAGCAAGAAGACCCGCAGAAGGCAGGGATTGCTCCCAGCTTCCCTGGTTGTCACAGCCCATGCTGGAAGTCCTCCATTGTCCACACCTTTGAATGGCCAGATCTTAGCCATTCTCTCTGCTAATTCATAAATTGTCCTAGGGCTGGCTCAAGGGGAAGTCAAGGTTAAGGCAATTCTGTCCCCAAAACTTCGTGATACCATTCAGTCCCCATTCAGCTGAGGTTTAAAAACACAAATAAAAGAGGGAGTTTTATCAGATCTATTAATGTCACCACCCTAGATTATTCTCTAAATAAATCCCATGGAAATGTTGGGAGCAGGGGAATTAAGATTATGTTCACTGTCAGAATTCAGTATGAACTTTTTCACAATTCAATTTTGCCCAATATACTTTACAGGTCTGAACTTCCTAAACATTTATGACAAAGGGGTGATACACGGAACAGAAAACAAGGACTCTTTAGTTATCAAAGCTGCATATTTCACATATGATAGCAAATTAAACCACTTCAAAAACAGTTCAGTTGATTTCAGATTAGAGATTTGACTGAGAGGTGAGGTTTAAAATTCACCTTCTATTCACTTGACTTCAGTTCTGTTTGCCCTCAAGCCAGGTTGAAAAGGCTAAAGATCCCTTATGTCAGAGATACTCTTCATTGTTTCCCCTGGGGTACTTGAACACCCAGTCAGGGTACATGCAATATCCCTTCCTTGTTGCTCATTTCCATGCTCACAATTAGTATGAATCAGGGGATAACAACAAACGCAAAATTGCTTCAGCTGTACACAGCACTTTACCTTATCCAAAGCACTTCCACGGCCATTATCTCATTTGATTCTCAATTATTCTATGAGACAGACACAACAGATGTTATGATCCTTTTTTATGCAGATAACAAAACAATCAAGGAAATTAAATAACTTGCCTAAGATTAGGTGACCAATCTATGGCAAATCAAGACCAGAGAGGTCAGGATGTCTAATCCAAGTGCCATGGTCTGGCCCTACATTGCAGGGACGGAAAATCTCATTACAGACCATGTGATGGGCTTCTCCTCATGCCCAGAGAGGTAGCTCTGATGTCTCATAGGAATAATGAGAAGCCTTCCATTCCTCTCCTCAAGCTTCTCCTACAGTTACATCTTCAAGGAATGAAAAAAAAGGGCAGAGTTTCTGCTTTTCAGAATAATAAACCAATACATGGCTCCTACCACCATATTTATAACTTGTTTGTAGAATTTCACAATAGTGAAGCAAGAATCTTATATGCAGTGGCATTAAAGGAAATATGCAAATGACATGCCCAATACGGCAATGCCACAGGCCTTACTCAAAAATATGTCCAACAAGATGTTCCTGGAGTGTAACAGTCAAGCAAAAGACTTACCGATTCTGCAAAGGTGAACCACCAAGGAAATAAGTTATCTTTTAAAAACTGACCTGAACTGTGACCTTTTATAATTCACATACAGTTAGTTATATACCAGTGCTACACAAGCATGAATTTGTCCATTCATTTATCTGTTTCTCTAGTGAAGTTTCTTGGTAAAGAGAGACAAATCAGACTTCATTTAACTTCTGTGAGCCAACTAAAGAAAAGTCTATCTCAGAGGCATGACAACTAAAGCAAAATGATACAGTCAGTATCTGAAACACTCACTGATGTAGAAGCATGTTTCATACCAATAGCATGGCCACCCATCCTCACTTGCCCAGGGCAGACCCCGTTTATACCTCTTGCCCCAATGTAATTACTAAGGGTGTCCATTTCCTTCTCAGAAGTGTCCCACCACTGTGGATAATTTACTATATGTTTACCTTACATATTAATATTCTCCCTGCTGCACCTTGGTCCTAAAACCTGCCACATAAACCAAATAGCGATAGCTTTGAGTGATTAAGTGTATGTTCTGATCATCTTTTGTGTTTTTGAAATTCCCTCCTGTATATGAAAGACAGAGCCAAGGATACATAATGAAGTTAGACTCAGGATACCTAAGCTCTAGCCCTCACTGTGCCATGACATTGTGTGAACTTAAACTATTGATTTACTGCTCTGTGCTTATTTTTCTCATCTATAAAATTAGGATTTTGGACCAATTATCTGTAAGACCCCCTCACAAATCTAAAATGTATGAATCAGCGTTAGCTGAACACTGGCATTGTTGTCAGTAGATACACGAAAGGTACGGATTTTTTAAACAAAAAGGTAATTGAGGTATATGTGAGAAGTGGTCATACTTGAGCAATGTGGAAAAGCTGAGGTTTTGTACTACCTGAATGGCACTACAGAAATTCAGATTTACATAATCTTCTTCTTTTTCTTCTGCAGTTTCTGTTTCTATTCTTGTTCTTCTCTCTTGCCTTTATTCTATGGCCTTGATGTCAAGGTGCCTCTTAAAGGTAAGATTCCTTTTAATTCTCAAACTGTGGTTCTAAGAGGTATTTGATAAGAAGGATGCTGCATATACTTACTATGCTGTGTTTTTTAAAAACAGACACACTTGGTTTGGTTAGCCTAAATGCCATAAAATGAGAAAGAGAGACAATCCATTTGGGTGATTATTGGGTAAATAAAGAATCTATAAAGTGTGCTGGGAACCAAGAATATTTTCCACTTAACTGTATTACTTTGGGTAGTCACGATATCTGTGGACCTTAGTATTCTCATCATAATCTCCCATTACACAGAAAGAGTTGCTTCTATAAATGCAAAGTAAAGAAATATGACTTATGTTTAAACTGACCTTCAGCTTGAAAGTTCTGATTCTGTGAATCTAACAAACTAATAATGATTGCTATTTTCAACACTTTTCTCTAGTCTCTCTTCATCAGAACTCATGAAAGCAGGCTATTTAAGTGAAATTGAATCTTGTTTTCAAATAAGGGACTTTTCAATGTCAATTTGGGAAAAGAAAAGAGAATCTTATTACTATTACCAAGTTCATGTCTCATGAATACATGCATAAATAATGCTAGCCAGTGATTCCCAATGCTTAAAAATACAGATCCCCAAGCCCTGCTCTGGACTTAATGGATCAGATCACTTGAAATGGAGGTGAGATAGAGAGGGAGAGAGGGTGGGAGGGTGGAGAGCAAGGACTGGTCTGTATGTAACTAGCATGCCAGGTGATTCTGATGTTCAGCCAGGTATGGAAACCACAAACCTCAATACCATTGTTAAAAATAAAGAAGAGCTAGCTGCTATTCTAAATCCATTCATCATGGTCCAAGTCAATTTTTTTTTAGCCTATTAAGTTACATTACATAGATATATTTCCTGGACCCCATTTTATTTAACATTTCCTATAGCAAGTTGAAAATGGAAGAGATACACATTTCCTTTGTGGGTATCAACTCTATTACCTGGATGTGGAACAGACGAGTAAAAGTGCTGTAGCATGACCTGATGTAAGGAAAGAGTTAAAGATATGCCCAGAAAGTTTATGTCCTCTTGTAACCAACTCTCTGGCTTTATTCCTTCTTCCAAAATCTTTTCTTCTCAGACTAGCAACTATCCATTATCTGGCAAGAAGGGTGACAACCAGGCAGCACATACTGAAGAGGACTGAATCTCTTAAATTGAATAAGAAATTACAATGAAATGAGATTCTCTAGGAAAGGATAAAAATGGCCAGATATCAGAAAACAAACAGACTTCGCGCCCCAAAAAATACATAAGCAGGGTAAATAAAGTTTAGTAACAGACAAGTAATACATGCAGTTTAGGGAAGAAAAATCAAACATCATAAATACTAGCTAGAAAATGAGAAGAATTCAACATTAACATCAATCATGGCTAAAACTTATTATATGCTAGGAGCTGTTTGTACATTTAATCCTCGCAAAACCCCCTATGAGGCAGGTACTGTAATTATTCCTATTTTACATTTGGAGAAACTGCAGCATGTGACTTTCCCAAGACCATACAGCTACAATCAGCAGTGGTAGGATGTGTGTCCAACCTCATTTCAGAGTCCACTTTAACTACCTTACTGCCTCACAGACAAAAGAGGGCATTTCTCCCATATTTTGAGCAACACTGGTGTCCACAGGTATCAACAACCAGAGGCCTCTTCTACTATTTGTGTGGTACTACTTCAAAACTACTGGCTTTTGAAATTACAATGTGCTCATCTGGATACCTTTTCCCATTTGATGTAACTCCATGAGGGATGTACGAGATTTGATTTATCTTTCCTCGAAAGCAGCACATAATTGACACTTAGTAATTGTCTGTTAAATGAAGGACTATCATGATATTTTAAAGTAATACAGCAAGTTAATATGGTAATGAATCTGGGCAGTATAAAATATATACCAGAAAATGGCTAAGTAGTTTAGAACACACAACTTTGAAGTTAAATATACTCTTATGCTTGAATCCTGCCATTTACTAGCTGTGTAATGGTAGGCAATTTATTTAATCTACCTGAGATTAGGTTTCAAACCTATTCTATAAAATGGTTGTAATTATGTTATTAAATATTTACAGTATAGTTTTGCATTGAGAGAATTAAATGATGCATGTAAAAAGACATCGCATTGCCTAGAAATTCGTTAAATAATCAGCAACTCTTGGCTATTATTATAAAAAGTTAGCTATCACATTTACTGAGTTTGAAAATATATAAATTCAAAATTATAACCTCTCAGACTGCCAAGTAGTTTACAGCCTAAATCCAAACAAGTTGTTGCTTTTTGATCTCCTCTTTTCAGGGAATAATCTGGATTTAAATAATATAAGGGAATATCACATTACCAAAAACTGATAAATGCTGCTTATGTCTCCAAAGTAGGCACGAGAGAGATAGGAACAAGTAAAGAAGAAAAGTTCCTGGCTTATTGATGGTAGTAAAAGCATGCTGCAAATAACTATAAAAAATGTTTCTATACTAAATTAATGATTTATATTCTGTTCGTAAACCCAAGACTAATTTAAATTATACATAAAGGTACCCTCCTTAAAATGGAGTGACTCATACTTTTCTTTTAGCAATTACCTGTCATTATTGTCAGTAATGATATAGAAGCCACAAAAAACTCCCTAGAAGCCACTCTTACTACACTCAATGCTTGATGACTAAATAACTCAGCTGCATGGGTTATGTTGGGACTTTTACCTTAAACAGGGGGACCCAGGTAGTTCCAGAAGATATCTACTGTGCATTGTGTTTATTCCAAATAATAGCATACCACTATGTTAGAGTTCTCCAGAGGGACAACCAATAGGATGGATGGATGGATGGATAGATAGATGAGAGGGGATTTATTAGGGGAATTGGCTCTCATAATTACAGAGACTAAGAAGCCTCATGGTAGACCAGTCTGTAAGCTGGAGAACCAGAGAAGCAGGTAGTGTGGCTCAGTTCAAGTCGGAAGGCCGAGAACCAACAAAACCAAAAGTGTAACTAACTTTCAGTCCAAGGCTGAAAGCTTGAGAGCCCCAGGAGGTCACTGATGCAAGTCCTAGAGTCCAAAGGCCAAAGAACCTGGAGTTCTGATATCTAATCAATTCATTCCACTCTCGTGGCCTAATCACCTAATGAGGTGGGACCTCATTAGGCTCCACCTCCAACTGTTGCACTGGGGATTAAGTTTCCAACATATGCTCTCTGCGGGACAAATTCAAGCCTTAACACACTAATTCTTCCACAAAAGACAATTACCCAAGGAGACAAAGGAAAGAAGAAAATGAGAGGAGTAGAAAAACAGCTATCACCAGGTTAGTTGTTATATTCAGGTTACAATGACCCATTGAAAATCCTCCTCTTCTGAGCAGGGATGAATTAAAGAAGAACATGAGAGTACCAGCTTTGCTCATTATGAAGTTGGGAAGACCAGAGAACAGGTGATCATGATTCTTTATCCACATACTCTGGTCTAGTTCATTTTTGATGATACTTCTCTAATGTCAACCATTAATTCTTGAACTTAACAACTCAATATTTTGACTTCCTGTCTAGTAACATAAAAAATGTTGAAAGGCACATAATACCATATTATTGTTCTGATGCAGAAAAAAAAAACTTAACAAAAATTAAAACTGTATAATAAAAACAGCCAGAGTTGACTGGTTATAAATTATTTGTTAAAATATGCAAATGTTTACTTTTTATTGCATTTATATTTTTTCACCCCCTCCTCCCACCAATGCCTACAGGTAGCCTGTTGAAAACAAATGGCCACATGACCAATCTCTACTATAATTGTTGTCTAAAATAGGAGAATTTCACTCCTTATTGTTTTATATTGCTAAGGAAAGTCTATAAGATGAATCACTGTATGCCAGTTAATAATTCATTTCTTTATGTAAATTTATTCATTAGCCTTTATCCAATGGCATTGAAATTGTTTTCCTATCTGTCTCACAAATTGAACTATTAATAAAGCATAGAGTAGGGCTTATGTTGTATTCGTCATAGTATCTTCAATGTCTATAACAGTGCTTTATCTTTACTAGGTGCTGAATAAATTTTAAATTGACAGATGGACTAAAGGGCAGATGGATGAATGAATAAACAGCTGGGCAGTTAAACATGAAAGCAGATTTGTGATGTGTTAGATTAGAGCCATGGCTAGCATAGTAATGTTATGCTATTAATGATATGCAAGATAACATATCTGATTTGTTCCTCCTATATCACTTGGAGACTAACTTAAAACATGCATTAACAAAGGGAAGAGTACATTAACAAATGCAGTGTCCTCCTTGTCCATAGCTGGAATAGACTCCCAAATGGGCTCAGTATGTCTGCTATAGACACTCTTAAAACCCATCCTCCACACAGCAGTTAGAGTGAGTTGTTTGAAACCCCAATTTAATCTTGCCCCTATGTTGGGAAAACATCACCATTAGGATCAAGTCCCAATTCTTTAATGTGGCCAACAAAGCCCCATATGGTCTAACCACAGACAGTCTCTCAGGCTTCCTGTCGCTCCAGTTTCCCTTGATGGGCCACACTGCCTCCTGCCTGCCACAGGGTTTGCCCAAGCCGTCCCGGTGCATAGAACACTTCCCTCCTACTTCATCTAGTAAACACCTACTCACCCATCCATTAGCTGTCAGCTCAGTTGTGATTCCCTCAGCAAAGTCTTTCTCAATTTCCCTCCTGGACAAATTTTACATGCATTTAGATAGATGTCTATATATTTTGTAATTAGTGTTTCTCTTCCTCATTGTGTATAAGCTTCATGAGGGCAGGGATTATATATATTTTGTTCTGTTCACTCTTATATCCCAAATACCTACACAGTACCTAGCACATGGTCAACAATCAATAAATATTTTTTGAATAATATAACATCCCTGCAAAATAGATACTATTATACCTCTCTTTCTTAGTCTGTTTGTGCTGCTATAACAAAATACCTGAGACTAGGTAATTTATAACCAATAGAAATTTACTTCTCACAGTTCTAGAGGCTGGGAAGCTCAAGATCAAGTTCAAGATCAAGGCACTGGCAAGTTTGGTGTCTGCTTCCAAGATGGCACCTTGCTGCTGCATCCTCTGGAGGGGTCAAGCACTATGTCCTCTAATGGCTAAAGGGATAGTTCCATCCAGCCCTTTTACAAGGCATTAATCCCATCCATTTTGCCCTCGTGGCCTAATAACCTCCTAAAGGCCCCACCTCTTAAAACTGTTACATTGAGGATTAAGTTTTAACATGACTTTTGGAAGAGACACAAACATTCAAACCATAGCACTCTCCAAACATTAATTTCCCAGTACAAAAAAATTAGGAAATAATAGCACGCACCATTTTTCTGACAATTGAGTGATATTATATAGATAAAGCAATTAGGACAGTACCTAGCACATAGAATGGCTCATTAAAGTCCAAGTTTCTAGGACATACCAAGAATTCTATCTTGAATCATGCCTTTCAAGATGTGCTTCCATCTAACAAGACCAGGTTTCCCCCACCACTATCAACTGGTTAATATCCATTCATCCTTCCCACCTCAGTGGAAAATCAGGGAAGCCTCCCCAGATCCTCTGGTTTCAATTAGGTTTCATTCAACAGTATTATCTGTCTTCCCCATGAGGATTTTCATGGGCCAATTACTTAGCAATTCTCAGTGTCAGTTTCCTCATCTGTAAATGGAGGTAATAGCAATAGCTACCATTTATTGAATACTGTATGATAAACTGCATGAGGATTGAAGGAGTGGAAGGCATCAGAGATGGCCCTTTGGTTTCCAGATGGTATAACTGGTTGGATGATGGAGCCCTTACAGATACTAGAGTTACAAATCAGAAGCAACATCACTGTACTTGTTGACTTAGCATTTAGTGGCATGGAGTAAAGTCTCAGAAATCATAGCTACAATTGCTGTTTTACAGAGGATGAAACTAAAGCTCAGCACTGTTAAGCACCCTATGAAAAAGAACCCCTGTGTGACATTGAATAACCCCTGTGCAGTTATTCAGAATGCCAATTTGAATAAATCTGGCCTTACTGTAGAAACAGTAGTTCCTTTTACAGGCACTCCTCAATTTATACAAATTTAACATTCTAAGAGACTACCTATAAGTCCATTAATTTTTAAAACCAATATGCATTCACTCAACTGATGAGTTTTACCTCAGTTGTTATAGGCAGAAATGATGCATATATGCTTCGATTCACAATATAGGACTTCATCTTTGATAGCATATAAAGTCAAAGTTTGCAAGTAAAAGATTTCTTGTGTTTAGACTTATTTTATGTATACAGACACACACAGAAATACATATATCCCTTGAAGAATGTTATAAATACATTCAGATCCACCACCAGGGAGTAGGAGAATATTATACTTATAACTAGTCGTTTGAACTCTCAGCCAGGGTGGGATGTAAATATGAACTTGATCTGTTTTCTCAAATCATGGCTTTCACTCAGATTCTGTCTTATTTTCCTCTCTCACCCTTTAATTAAATCTTAGGTTGGTTCCCCAACTTTTTAGTCACTTTCAATGCTCAAAAGTCTTGCTCAGTTTAAAAATTCGATCTCAGACTCTGTTAAATCTCATTTCTTCGCTTATTCTATCTTAGGCATGAGCCAGTTATCCCCACGGAAGAGTTGTCCATGGTCTGGCTCTAGGAAACCTCTCCCCCCCCCTTTCCCTCTTCAAGGCTTCAGCCTGTTTAGAGAACAGGGAGGAGGAATAGGGAAAGGGATCCTGCCTCTCGACTCCACTGGCAGTGATTGTGGCTGTTTCTCTGGCTATTACCAACTGGCACTTGATGTCTGTCCTATAAGCTGGCCATTCCAGAGGACATATGAGTGAGTTCTTCAGAAGGCTGGGCAGAGCATGCCTACTGCGTGCGCTATTCCCCGCTTGGCCAAGGCCCACCCTCTTCCAATGCCTCTCTGGCTTTCATCGTTGCTGATACAACCCACAGCTTCTTGCTGAATAGGTGCCTTTTGATGAAGTATGGGCAGGGAGACAACTACACTACTACCCCTGTCTCTGCCCTGTCATCCCTCTTCAATTCTCTGCTCAGTTAGGAAAGGCAAGATGAGCAAGTCCATGTTTGAGCAATAGAAAGTGAATCTCCCTCGGCACAGGCACAGCCAATCTCTTTATGCCTCTTGGCACCTTCCCCGCACTCCCTCCGTGCGGTCTCACCCCAACCACTGCCCTTCCTTCCCACAGGTCCCCCTCTGTGACTATGTCACTCTTTCATCCTAGTCTAACCTAGTCTTGGGAGCAAAATGGCGAATAATGCATTCCAAATACTCACAGGAAGAATTTCTTTGAATCTTTAGTTTGCCTCTGTGTGGTAGACTGGAAGTGTCTTCTGGGTACTGAGTGCCTTCCTTTCCTCCACTTTGGATTTCGGTCACCCTTTCCGAGATAATAGTAAAATCCTTTTACAGAATTAGTCTCCTTATTTTACAGTTGAGGAAATTGAGGCTTAGAAAAGTTCAATAACTTGTCTTTGGACATATAGCAAGAAAATGAAAAATCCCATTTTCTCTATGTCATTCAGACTCTAAGACCATGTCCTTAAGCAACACATGATAGCACATCGTCTGTGCCATCTCCAGCTTTTATTGGAAGAGAAAGCATTATGACCTAGACTTCTATCCAAGTGAAAAAGCAGACATACGGACTTAAAGAGTGTTCCTCTTTTCGAGCTAGAAGTCCTGACTGGGACAGCCCCAAGTTAGCACCTTTTCAGGGACAGCTCTGGGCAAGCCAGAAACCTGTGTGGCAGAATTCCCAGGGAGTCCTCCAATCAGGACTTTAGGGTGGAGACAATGTGCCAATGGTTACAATTGTTGGGGAGGAAATGTGACATAAAAGTAAGTTATTGAAGGGCATGGACAGATCTGGTTTTAATATAACATCTCAGATTGATAGTTTGGGACATGAGGACCCTTGAACTTCTTAAAGCGTCACCTTGGAAGGCCCCAGAGGAAAAAGCAATCATGGTAATAACTAATATTTCAGGCCACTTACTATGAGACTAGAACTGCTAATTGTTTGGTATGCATTATGTTGCAACAACTCTTGAAATAGATACTTCTGTTTTCTCACTTCAAGTTAAAATAACCAAGTTTAGAGATGTTATATAACTTGCACAAGATCATACAGCTCAAAGAGTTGGTAAAGAATAAAAAAATATTTTTTCCTTAAAAAAAAGTTTGTTTTCTTATGATTCCATTATTAGCAGAAATGATACAGAATTTTTTCCTCTGTTTTACAGAGTAACCGAAAACACGGATAAGACCCCAGAAATGCAAATGCTTTTAAACCTTCAAAGATGGCAAAATTGTTTACACCAGTGAAAGGGAGATCAAAAGCTAAGAACTACCCTGTAGCCAGGACTACAACTATGTATTTTAAAGCCATTATTCAAGGTTTCTTACTTGACAGTTCCTACATGACCCTGTTGAAAATCTACAATATATGCTGCATTTAATGAAACATGTATATGTCAAACCAGAAGAAAAGAACTAACATATATTGTGTAAAGAAAAAAATTCAGCAATGGAACCAGTTTCAGCAGATCAAGCAAAGATGTGTCTTGGGCATGGAACCAAAGTTACAATGAAACATTCAACCTCTGCTGTGCAGGGGGGTCATTTTAATGTAACACCACACCCCATGGAAACACTAGTCCTGATAATAAACATCATTTTAAAAGATCAAAACAAAAAAACAAGGGTGGGTGGGGAATGAAGCACGAGGAATACCTATGAGGAGCTATTTACAATAAAATGTTTCATTTGAAAAGTCTGGTTTCTTACTACAGGGATTTGCTTTTCTGTCTTTATGATTATTTTAAACTCAGGAACAGAGACATCTGCAATGTGAATGGGAAGAAAAGCCCACTCCATTTTTGTTTTTCTGCAAAAGGTGGAGCTTATGGAATTCATTCCACAATGACAGAAGAGAAGTGGATCACAGTGACCCTAACTAAACTGGCAACCAAGTCAAAGGACCCGGGTGAATGTAACATACGAAATAAAAGCAGATTCGATGCTTCCTTGTCCTTCTCTCACATCTGCGTTCCTCCGCCAATGGACTGATCTCATTCATGTTGAAAATTAAGGAGACGATACTATAAATCACAAGCTCCCTGACTTAGTTCTGTTTAGAACGTCTAGAGGGAGCATGGGCCAGAGAGCATCTCTGAATCTTTCAGTTTCCAAAATATTGATTTTCAAGTGGCTGCTTAAAAATTGCTGCAAATGAATATGCTATATGATTTGGGTAAAAACACAATAGAGGTGATAAGTCAACTTCTATCAACAGTTGGGTTTGCCACAGAGATGTGAACAGTAAGCTAAATTATGATTATTTTTAAAAGCATCTTGATATGCCTAGAGCATTCTGACTTCTTGTTGTTTCGAATAATAACATTCTTTTCCAGACAGCTGACAGCAACAAGATAGCTCTACTTTTTTATATAGAAATAACACTATGTTACCAATAAGGTCATTTTCTACCAGAGACAAAAAGAAGACTAGTACTTTTCCTAAGTTACGTCTTGGATTCAGCTCTGAGAGCAAATATATGTTCTGAAAAGCTAATTTTACACCTCATTTACTGTAGATAACAAAACCACCTCAATTTTTCAAATTTTCAAGGTTTTATTTATGGGGCTAGAATTTCCATGCATAGGGAATGTGTGTTAGGGAGCCAGAAACTCTTTCTATGAAATGCTACATAATCTTTCCATATGTGGGTTCAGAATCTTGTCCTTCGGTTTTAGCACTGGCATTTTCAAAGCCAGAACAATAACTGAAGAAATGTACAAGAAAAACTAGAATGCTGGGGTCCCACTTTTTGTTCTTAGATTTACTGCTGACCCAGGTATCTTTGGCCCAGTCACTTAACCTCTCTGTGCCTCAGTTTCCTCATCTGCAAAATGGGGTTAAATGCTTTTTCATGAAGTTTTATTTGCAATTTTGGAACAAGAGGTGCTTAAAATAGCACAAAGTGCTTTGTAATTGTTACAACTGCTGTATTATTTGACTTTCCTATGTTGTTGAGGAAAAGATTCCCTTGTGTATTTTATTAATAGTGCTTCAATTTGGTTAAATCTAAGCACTGCAGCACTGAAGCTTTCCCATCAACTTACCTAGGACATTATTAGCAATAAAGATTGAGAGATCTATAGCCAGGATCTTTAATAATCTATAGCAAATAGATCATCTCATGCTATTGAATGAGATAGAAGTGTATGTCATTTCAATGGTAAGCATCTCCTAGCTTTCTTGATTGCATATGCATGCCATCCTACCAAACACCACTTTTATCACAGGAGAGCCAACCATGAAATGAAGGTTTGGGGTGAACTGGCTGTATCACATAATTAAACTGATTATGTCTTCCATTTTGGGGGAAGGTCAGGTGGTATTTCCTACTGGGAAGATATGAAACAAACTATCCTGCTGGATTCTTTGCTCAACTAGGTAGGTTTCAGATTAAATATGAATGGTAGGTTCATTGTGCAGGCAGTGTGTAAGAGGGTGCCTCTGCAGTGTCTGTGACCCAACCCTAGCAAACCTGAGTCAGAAAATATGAGACAGGATACATTGCTCTCCCATATCTCAGACTCTTCTCTTCAACTGCTCTTCACTTACCATTCCAGAGCCCATCTGAGCAAACCCATACTCCATCTGCTTCACCAAACATACCTTCCTTCATTTTGCTTTTCCCACCAAGAACCTGCTAGGTTAAAATTTATATTCAAGAACTGACTACTTCTAAATGATTAGAATATTTGCAAAAGTGGTATGGTTTAATCATATACCTTATTTGCTATAAATCATATTGTACTGTATGCACACAAAATCATACGAGAGCAATGGCTAGGACGACCATTTAAGCAGCTTTAGATGTGTTTAAGGCAAATGCAAAAGGAGGGATTTTTTTTTTCTCTTTGAAGATCCAGGAGATTCGTAAATTTTTCTGTATTGTAGGCTAAACTGTAATATTTCCACAAGTCTTCCTTGTGATCCTTAAAATTAACATATCATTGGATAAGTCTAAATATTTTGATAAATACATTTCTCTGTTTTCCATTTTCATAATTATAAAAACATTAGCAAAATTGTAGATGTATGGTCCAGTTACTCATGGATCCATGGAAATGGACCATCTCCAAATGAATGCTTCCCTCAGAGAAGATGTTCAGCAATGCCAAAAAAAAAAAGTCTTGATAATGGAGGGGTCTTATGTGGCTCCACTTCTTAAAAAGAGCAGATAATCCCCACTCCAGTTCTTAAATTCTACATCTGAACCATCCTGACATAATTTGGCCAGTGAGTTAGCAGCAATCAGAACAGCATTCTTCAGGGTTCATTTATTTAATTTTTCTTAATAAAGTATTCAGTCCTTGGAAAATAAACATAACAATCAAAGATAGTTTGAGATAAGTGAAAGTCCCAATTTACATAGTTATTCAGGACACAAAAATTTTCATGAGAAGGAAAAAATGAACACACTATATTTGACTACCATACTAAAAAGCATCTATCACTAAATTGGCTGTCCAACTTGTTTTAATGCCTCTCAACTTTTATTTTAGGGAATAAAAGAATCTGGTGGAAAAATTTAGATTCCTTTTAACTTATGTCATATAAATTATATTATCGCCAACAGTTAGGGATAGAAGAATAGAGTTTGCTTTGATTTTTTTTTATCAATCCACAAATAACTGCCCATGCAGGTAGTCTGGGTCTTTCCAACTCTGTAAGAAAGAAACAACATGTAGGGCATGAGTCTTCACTGAAATAGAAAGGGAACATGTGTTCTCCTCTAGTAATAGAAGAAATGAAGTTTGCCAAATAATTTTTGCTACAGTATTTTATTTCAACTTACTTTGATTGTTTTCAGTTTTAAATAAATCTCTGGCAAACATGTTCTGTTTTGCCTATTTATTATCTTTTTCTGTAAACCCATTGTATAATTAGTATGTTTACTGTCTTCAATATAATTCATAAGTTTATTGTTTTAAAATGAAGCACATCTTTTTAACCTCCCTAGGCTTTCATGGAAACTGTAAAAAGAATGTTCGTTGGTTTTGTGCTGATGTTTAAATAATTGGATCCTCTGTGTTGTTACATCAAAATAGATGAATGCTATAGACATTTTATTTTTAAAATATTTAATTGCATTCTTTCAATCTGTCAAAAAGTGGCACAGAACACACACACACACACACACACACAGGACAGAATAAGAATTTGCTATGTAGTTTAGGGATTGCATTGCTTGTTGCCCTTTGCAAAATTTTTACAACAAAGTTCTGATAATCATGGCTTTTAGCAGCTTAACTCTCACACTTTAGTAATTTAGATTGATCTACTATATCGAAAAAGTTCAATACATCTTTCAAAAGATAAGTAATCAAAACATATCTTAGATGACTTTATGTCATGAGTTAATGCTTTCAGGATGAACCCAAGCCCTTCTTTAAGTGGACTTCTGGGTCTTAAGTCAGGAAAGCTGTCATGTCATTTCTGTATAACATACTGTCTTAAGATTGAATTTTACGCATATTGGCAAGAGGATTCAGACATAATGGAGGGTTGGAGTTAATCCTTGTAGGGTTTCTTCAAATGTTAAATTCTATGATTTCGTTTCAGAACTGGGCAGGGCAGATTCACATTCCTTTACTGTCTTTAGTTTGGCAGTTTAGTTCTTCCTAAATAAATCTTCTATTGTTGAGAGTCCAAGTCCAATGTTTAACCAAAATTACTAAAGATATACTTAAAGGGCCAATGTAGCAAAAATAAGGTTACAATTTGCTATATTCAACCTAGTGTCTCAAACTCAGAGGTACAGGTGGTTGATGTGGTGAGGTTTCCTTTTCTGTTTTTGGTTTCTTCTGCATTGAGGTCTTCATACCCATGCTTATATTTCTATCCTTGTTACATGCAAAGTTCTATAGGGTGGGGGTGGTGTCCAATTGAGTCCAATTTTGCCTACAGTCAAGACTCCACAGACTAGCAAGAATGGATGATGCAGTTTCCCAACCAAAACCAGATCCCCAGCGTCCTTTAATCACAACAACCACTTCTGTTGACCGACATCTCAGACTGTGTCTAATCCTGCATTTACTGTAACAACTTCCCACAGTGAGGCAGATCAAAACCCAAACATTTTTATGAATATGTGATGTACATATATACACATACATATTCTGTACATACTATGATGGTGTGAGCACTTACTAAATGTGTACTTCTGTCCTAGAATGGAGGATTTAAAGAAGGGTTTTTTTCCCTAATGCTGCTGGGTAACTCACGTTTCTGTTTAGCATCTGGTATCTGTGCTCTTCCCCTCCCTGCCTACCTCTGCTCTATCCTCCTCTGCCCTCTGTTCGTTACTGTTCTTTCCCATTGTTGACTAAGGCAGAGACTACTCATCGATTTGTCAATGACTCAAGCTCATAAACCAGCAAATGGTTTGTTTCTGTTTGGTCAGTTTGTTGAGGTTTTATTTTAGGGGGGGAAGAACAAGAGAAAGTTCATCACAATCCACAGTATTAATACTAGCCAAAAGCCCTGTATCTTTATCAGTTAAAAATTCCATTCCAAGAAGGGTTCATGCATGTTTTAACCTTCAAGATCCAATTCTGTGGGGACTCAAGTAGAGAGCTCATGTGTCTGATTACAAAATTCCCCCCCAGGTGTCTACCATGTTAATGTAGCCAGGGGCCCAATATCTTAGAGGTTTCATCCAATCAACTGCCTCAGTTGGGGTTCTTTCTGTCCATCTCATTAGCATGACTCCACATACTGCTTCAGTGCTTGTTTACTAATGAAAGGAAAATGTCAATTGACTGAGTTTCACCAGAATGATCCTCTGAAGTACACCAAACATGTACATGTACTGTATGTATTACCGTAGAGATTGGAATCGACTTATTGTATGTAAAGTTTTATGAATGGTTATTTTATAATTTATGTATTTAATATAGGAATCAATGAACTCTGGTGTTTTAGTTTATATAAAAATAAAACAAGCTGCATTTTTTAAAACTTTATTTTGCTTTGTTCATAGGATTTTTTTTTAAACTGAACTCTTATCTACTTTTGAAAGACAGGGTGAGACAAATCTGGGCTATCAGTATAATGTCAGGAAATAAACTCTACATCAAGGGTAGATTTCTTCTCATCTCACCACTCTGAATCTTTTATTGTTTTACACTTTTTTTTTAGAATTTAGAAGGAGGAGGAGAAAACTCTAAAAAAAAGTAACCACCACCTCAGGAGTTAGATTTTTGTTCCCTTATGATAAGAGACAATTTACAATGTTCCCAGTTTGCCCTGACTGTTTGAAATACAAAAAGAAATCTAAAATTTAATCATGTCATCTTGCCAATTCTTTCTGTTTACTCTCAATGAACTGTTAGTAAATAAGACAGATAAAGCTGAAACAATGCAATGGAAGTCAATACAGAATGGTTAAATCCATAAGAATTCCACAAACCACTAAGTATCCTCATTAATCTTCCACTCCAGACCTGCTCCTTCTCCTACCTTTCCCAACTCAGTGAGAGATGCTAGATGGAATTATGGTGGATTCATGAACTTAATTCTCCCCTCCTTCTTTCCCACCATCTCTACATCCAATCCTTTACAAGTCTATTGATTTTAGTTCTCCAATCTATCCTCGATTGTCCATCACTTCCACTAAGAGTTTTTCACTTGAAGTCTTGCAGCAGTTTCCTAGTTAAATTAACTGATTCCAGCTTGGGCCCCTTTAAATATAACCTACTCATTGTTTTCAGCTGGATTCAGTGTGAAAATCCTACCAGGTTGTTCTCATCTTTAAAATTCCTCCTTGGTTTCCTGTTGCCTACTGCAGTTAACGCTCAAATGCTTATGGGAACTAGGCATTTAACATAAACATGGGCTTTAGGACTGGAGTAAGATACTGTAGCCAAATTGATCACATGGCTACTGTTTTATCTAACCCAGCACTAGAAAATCAAGTTAAGCTCTCCCATTGGCATGAGCATCTATGTCCTGCGGCATTTACCTAATACAGCCTTGTACTATTATGTCTCATTGCTGCCAACACACACACACACACACACACACACGCCATGGTAGGTCAGAAGAGCTGGTAGTTATGCAGGCTTCAGGTCGAATTCTTGCTTTGGATGTTGCTTTATGCTCTTTATGGCTGGGAATGACCTTCCTCTTTTTCCTCACCTGGATAAATCTTACTCCTACTTGAAGACTCAGATTAACCATTATCCACTTCACGAGTTGGACAACATATCCTTTGTTTGTTCTCCCAAAGCATTGTGTGTACCTATATTGCCATGTACCATGTATATTAAAATTACCTGTTCTGTTCCTCTCCACTTAACCCCCAATTAAATCTGAGTTATTTGAGGGCAAAGAATACACCTTTTTCAGCTTTCAATCCCCAGCACTGCACACAGGTCCTAGTGCCCAGGAGAGTCTTGCTAAATTATTCTAAGTGAGTTGTTTATGTATTGGACTGTGGAAGGAGGAATCACTTCTTGTTTGGGTGATCAGAGAAGGCTCCATGAAGGTGGAAATAGGTAAACTGGCCTATTTTATTAGAGAGTTATTTTGTTTTTGTTCATAGGGGGTTTTTTTTGTGTGTTTGTGTGTGTGTGTGTGTGTGTGTGTGTGTGTGTATGTTTTGGCTTTTGTTCTTGTTGTTTTGAAACAGGGTCTCCCCCTGCCTTCTCTCTCTCTCTTTCACCCAGGCTAGTGTGCAGGGGCATCATCACAGCTCATGGCAACCTCAAACTCCTGGGCTCAAGCGATCCTCCTAATTCAGCCTCCTGAGTAGCTGGGACTACAGGTGTGCGCCACCACGCCCAGCTACTTTTTCTATTTTTTATAGAGACAGACAGAGTCTTGCTCTTGCTCAGGCTGGTTTCAAACTCCTAGTATCAAGCAATCCTCCCACCCAGCCTCCCAAAGTGCTAGTATTACGGGTGTGAGCCACTGTGCCCGGTGTTCCTAGTTTTTTGTTTGTTTTGTTACTTCTTTCCTTTCTTCCTTTAGATCTTTTCTTTTTCTTTCTTTGTAAAGAAGTTTTTTTGTTGTTGTTGTTTTTGTTTTTCATCAACCAAAAGCTCTTCAGAAAACATATACAAATGAACTACCATATTTTCTGCTCACCTTCCTTTCCTGGTTGAAACTCTCCATTCCTCTGTATTCTACTGTCTGACCACAGGAGGGAAGCATTTGTCCAAAAGTCCAGGAAAAAGTGTGCGTTTGTGGAAAATCTCAAGCAGATTTTATGTGATATTTTGTGTCCCTTGGCTTTGCATTTCTATTCCCCAGATCCTTGTGAAAGCAAAAGCCTAAATATAAGCATCTCCTTGTCCAATCTTCTGGCTTGCTTTTTCACCATCTCGGTTTTTGCAGCCTCTCCTTATCTCCGTGAGGCTGGGTTGTTTCACCACGGCTTCAGATTCATTTGCAAACACAAAGACCCAGGGAAACTTAGCAACCAATTACACAGTCTCCAAATAACTCCAAACTCTTTCTGAGGCCAGACAAAAGGGGTCAAGGCAGTTCAACAGATTCACTCCCTAATTCCCCACCTCGGAAACAAGTTTCCCACAGAGAACAGACAAGGGAAGGTATGTTATTGTGTCTAGATTTTCTCTTCCTATGTGGATGACCTTGAATTTTTTAAAATAACAGTGTTATGTTTTAAATATCTTTGCCAGAACATATTATCTTTCTTAAAGGGACTTTTAAAGGAAAAAAAAAAATATGGACTGGCTTTTAAAAAATATTTACCTCCCAAGAAGCACAAGAATGAAAAACAGCAATAATTTCTTGTTGTTCTTACAAAGCCTACACTAGATAAGCTTTTATTTCATTAGTCTGCCATTCCTAACCATAAACAGCAGTTTGTAAGGCACTCTAATTGACAAAGGATCCCTTCTTCTTAGTACTGGCATCTCCCCAGGTATTAGGAGCTACCATGGGAAAGCACAGCTCAAAATAAGCCAGGTGCTTCCATTTTATTTTAATTACAGATGGAAGTAAAGCAGAGATCCAATTATGATGGCCTTTTCTCTTTCTGACCTATTTTTCTTTCTAGTCTGTTACAAGAGGCAATATGTATATAGGAGAAAGACAGAATGGGTCCCAGTCCTATCTCTGCCACTAAGTATGTGTCATTGAATGAGTAACTTAACCATTCTAAACCTCCCTTTCCTTATTTGTAAAATGGGATAATAATATCATTTACCTTGCCAGGCTGTTGGGAGGATTAAATAAGATATGTAATAGGATTAGTGCAAAAAGTTGTAATGTGTCGCTGGTATACAGTAAGGGCCCAATGAATCACATTTGTATTAGTTATGTTTATCAGTTCATTCGTTAGTATAAAAGGATACAGTACAAAAGGATAATATGAGAGTATAAAGCATAAAAGGAAAGTAGTATTAAACAACGCCTCTTATCCCAGACATCCCTGCCTTCACAGTCCTTCCTGTCTCCTAATACCCTCTCACAAAGTCTTCAGCATTGCAACGATAAGGTAATAAGCAGTGATTTATTTAAAGGACCAAGTAAAAGTCTTCAGTTCAGGCAACGGTTAATAGGCCTTAGAAGAGGAACAAACAAGTGGCAGGCAAATCCCAGGCAAAATGCCAAGAACCAGACACTGCAAGGAAGCCTGTGCAAGCCCATTGGTACCACAAGGGGTCGCTGTAGAAGGACCTTAACAGTTTCTCATTCATTTGTTTTACTCATTCATTTTTTAACAAATAATTATTGAACAACTATTATACAATGTGGCAGGCGCCCTGTGTATGAATGACAATATTGTGTGATGTGAATATTGGCAGAGCTAGTAAATAACAGAGCCAAGACCTGGGTCAGATAATCTGACTCCATATTTAGTGAACTTTCCACTAAAAATAACAATATAATTAGTTCATTTAATGAATATGTAATATATTCTATAATCATATAACATAATATATAAGTGTATTAATATAATTATCAGCATGACTAAAACATAAAGGTCATTATATATTAAATAAATAACAACATAACCATATACCAATGACTGAGCCCCTATCATGTATAAGAAATTTTTCATGCATTTTTTTCATATGCTATATGGCCTCTAGAGTGATCTGAGATTACAGGCTTTAGAATCCTACATTTGAGTCTGAGTATCTACCCAAAGGAAAAGGAATCAATATATAAAAAAGATAATTGCACTCGTATGTTTATCATAACACTATTCACAATAGCAAAGACATGGAATCAACCTAAGTGTCCATCAACAGAGGACTGGATAAAGAAAATGTGGTATAGTTACACAATGGACTACTATTCAGCAGTAAACAAGAATGAAATCACATCTTTTGCAGCAACATGAGTGGAACTAGAGGCCATCATCTTAAATGAAACAACCCAAACACAGAGAGACAAATGCTGCATGTTCTCACTTATAAATAGGAGCTAAATAATATACACACATGGAAGCAGAGTGTGGAATGGTGGGCAGTGGAGACTCAGGGGTGGAAGGGTGGGAGGCGGGTGGAGATGGGAGGTTGCTTGGTGGGTACAATGTGTGTTGCTTCAGTGATATATACACTGAAGGCCCTGACTTTACCACAATGCAATATATTAATGTAGCATAATTGCACTGGTACCTCATGAATATATACAAATAAAAAAGAAATGAGAGAAAAAAAGAATCCTATGTTTGAATCCCAGCTCTGTTCCCCATTAACTATGTGAACTTGATCAACTTAATGAATGTCTCTGAGGCTCAATTTTCTCATCCATCAAATGGAAATAATATTATATAATGTGGGGTTATGGTAAGGATTAAATTAAAATGAATCAAAATGAAGTATTGCAAAAATGTACAGATAATGCCTGGTACATGGTAGAAGCTCTTTTTCTGTCTACAATTAATGTACTAAGAGAAAACAAAGCTAAGTTTTTCACTAAAGATAAAAGGATATGGTGCATTACTACCTGGAAGCTTGTGAATCCACACTATTATCTGCAAAGAATCCCTGTGGCTTTTGACTCCTTTTCAAGTTTAAACCAAGGTTTTCTTCCCAGTTCCCATCATTTGCCCAACAGAAAGGACCCAGTGAGTAAATGCAGTTCTAGAAAGAAAGAGATGAGACTGGGAGGGGTGAAGACCCCTGAGTATGGGTGAGATCGATGGCTGCCTGCTTGTGGGGATTGAGAGGGGCTGAAAGGCTTCTCCCTGCCACACACACACACACACACACACACACCCTCAAATGTTCTCTTGGAGTTAAATATGTATCTATATTCCAGAAAGTCCCTGGGCAAAATGGAAGTAAGTTACCCATAAAAGTCACATAATAAGGTATTAGACTCTATTAATAGAAAACCTTGCCTTTTTATTAGGTTATTACAACCCAGAGGATAAGAAATGTCATGAATGATAAGAGAATGTCCTACTAGGGAATAAGGTTTTACTGAGAGATCCAGTTGAGAAGAGGTATTTGGGAAACTGGGATTAACCAGAACAAACCGTAAATGCCACACGAAGAGTGGCATGCTGGTAAATGGGCTCTGGGAAGTGGGGGCCAGGGCATGGGTATTCTGTTTGCAGATTTCTCTGAGGTCATTTCACCACTGCTGATTTAAAGCTACCAATGACAAAATTCCTGAATGTTTACTGATTGGCTTGCAGAGCTGGTACAAGCCAGCTCAAGCACATCATTACCAGTAATTTTGCAAGGATGAGGTTACTTCCTGCCAGTTTGTTACAATATGGGTGATAAATAATCTGACTTTTCAAAGTAGGCATGTGTTTATCCCTGTAAAGTTCAATATGTTCCTTACCCAAGCCCATTCTGCTATTAGTAGGGCTCACTGAGGAATAATGATTGCATGTAAAAACTGGTGAAATACGAATAAAGTCTGTCGTTTGCACATACCAATGTTAATTTCCTGGTTTTGCCATTTTACTCTACTTATGTAAGTTGTTACCGTAGGAAGGAGCTAAGTGAAAAGTACATGAGACACTAGGTACTATTTTTCCAACTTACTGTAGAGTTCATAGTGATAAAACCAAAAGCTATTTTTAAAAACCTCAAACAATAACAGGAAAATAGAAAGATAACAGGAAAATTTACTCCCAAATCATAACACACAGAAATAATCATGATTAACATCAGGTGGACATTATTCTAGACATCTTTGTGTGCACATATGCTGATAAAAAGGGGAAAGTCGAGGCTGCTTTTAGAGAAATAGAGTTCCATAATAGATCCCATTTTAAAATACATGTAAATAATTTAATCGTGCTTGAATTTAACAGAAGAACCTGATGTTGTTAAACTGTAAGAATACACTTCAAATAAGTTTGTTAACCTGCCCCCATGCCCCCACAGAATATTGGGTTTCTTAGATGACCAGACCAGAGCCTGTGGGACCATTTATTTGACCCTAAAATTAAGGCTTTTAAAATTATAAGTTTAGTTCATGTATTTCCTGTTCTCAGAGATCATACCACTAAGAAAGGAAGCACTAAGAGATCCTGCCCACTAAGGTTTCAGAAAATGATGCAAAAACATTGAGATTTAACTCTTTAAAGCACTTTAGAACCTTAACCAATAACTAAGCTTTTTATATTTGATTCCCTGCTCTGTTTTATAGCCAAAGCTTTTGACTACATTGCCCTCTCTTTTTACCTGTATCTTAAGGCCACCAATATGCTAGTACAGTATTAATGACAAATAACAAGAAAGTTAACATTGATACTTTGTCATAGAGTTCACTTTGCTAAGTATTTCAATGAAATAATAAAACCACCTTAACAGATGTAGCAAACTTTATAGTTTTAAAAGCTCAACACAGTTTTTACCTCCTTTGAATGTCATAGCAACTCTGTACAACAGCCCAGGCTGATATTTTGCCCCCTTTTAAGAGCAGGGAGTGAAGCTCACAGAAGGGGAGTGGCTTGCCCATAGCCACAGGGAGTGAGTGAAAGGACCATGGAGTCTTACAGATTGCTGGCATTTCGTCTCTTCTATCGCATGTTAATAGAAGCCTACTATGACTTTAAGACCCTGTAAAAAAAACCCATATAGCAAATGTAATTCAGTGTCATTTGTAATACATTCAAGAAATCAAAGCTTAAAAGGAATTGAAATCTTCCCTGTGCCCACAAAAGAAAAATATTTCAAACCTACTAAGAGATTTTTTTTAAAAAAAACCCAGATTAGCAGTTTATTCCATCTCACGTGGCAGGATCCAAAGGAATGGAACATAAGACAGAAAACTTTTGATTTTGTATAGGGAGAGAGAATATTAATAACAGCTAATATTTTTATTATCTCATGGCATGTACAAAGTGCTTTGTTTGTATTAGCTAACACTCATAACGATCCTTTGAGGTAGTTATTATTATCCCAATTTCACAAAAAAAGAAACTGAAGTTTAAAAAGATCAATACAGGTAGGAAGTAAAAGAGGATCTTGGATTTGAGCCCATGTTTGTCTAATGTGAGGCTATACTATACTCTCTGGAGAGCAGAGAAAGGCCATATAAGCAAGCAAAACCCAAGACTAATGAATAGTACAACTGAAAAGAAGGAAAATTGAATTGACCTTTAAGATTATCATATATTTTCTACATTTTTCTCCTATTTCCCTTCTCCCTCCAATTACTTAAAGCCACCAGACCCCATTTCCTCTCTTCCATATCTAAAGTTGCTCTCTAAAAGGTGTCTGGATCTCACTTAAGATAGAGAACAAGTGACTTTTCCCAACTTTGAAAGACATGTCTCTTGATGCTTTAGATCAAGCTTTAGCTAATCTTTTGGAAGCTTAAATTGCTCAGTTCCAGGGACTAAGGATTTGGGATAGAAAAAAAAAACAATTCTAAAAAATATGGCATACAGTCAATTGATTTTTGAGGAGTGCCAAGACAATTAAATGGGAGAAAAAATAGTCTTTTATATAAATGATGCTGGGATAACTGGATATCTACATGTAAAAGAATGAGTTTGGACACCTACCTCACATTATGCACAGAAATCAAAATGTATCATAGACATAAATGTAAGAGCTAAAACTATAAAACTCTTAAAAGAAAGGTCTAAATCTTCACGATCTTGGATGATGCAATAGTTTCTTAGATATGACACCAAAAGCAAAAGCAACAACAATACAAAACTGGACATCATTGAAGTTAAAAATGTGTGTGCTTCAAAGAACACTATCAAGACAGTGAAAAGACGGCCCCCATAAGGGGAGAAAATTTGGAAAATCATGTCTCTAATAAGAGACCTGTATCTAAAATATAAAAATAACTCTTAAAACTGAATAGTAAAATGCAAATAACTCAATTTAAAAATGGAGAAAGGATCTAAATAGTTTACCAAAGAAGACATAAATGACCGATAAGGACATGAAAAGATGCTCAACATCATCAGACATGAGGAAATAGAAATCAAAATCACAATGAGATCACTTCACACCTACCAGGATGACTCTAATAAAAAAGAAAGATAATAATAACTATTGGCAAGGATGTGGAGAACTGAAACCCTTATACACTGCTGGTGGGAGTGTAAAATGGTGCAGCCATTTTGAAAAGTATTCTGTCATTTCGTCAAATTGCTAAGCTTAGAGTCAACACCATATGACCTAGCAATTCCATTCCTAAGCATATACCCAGGAGAAATGAAAACATGTCTACACAAAACTTGCATGTGAATATTCATAGCAGCATTATTAGTAAATACCCAAAAAGTGGAAACAACCCAAGTGTCCATCAACTGACAAATGGATAAATTAAATGTGGTATAATCGTGCACTGGCAATAAAAAGAAATAAAGTATTGATACATGCTGCAAAATGGATGAACCTTGAAAACATTATGCTAAGTGAAGGAAGCTAGTCACAAAGGACCATATATTGAATGACTGCATTTATATAAAAAGTCCAGAATAGGCAAATATATATGAATGGAAAATAGATTAGTGATTGGCCTAGGGATGGGGTTGGGTGGGAGGTTCAGAGGTTAATGGCTAAAAGCTAAGGAGATTTTCTTTTTTTCTTTAGAGACAGGGTCTAACTTTGTCATCCAGGCTGGAGTACAGTGGCATGATCATAGCTCACTGTAACCTCAAACTCCTGGGTTCAAGAGAGCCTCCTGCCTCAGCCTCCCAAGAAGCTGGCACTATAGGCCCAGCTAATTTTGTTATTTTTATTTTTTATAGAGATGGAGGTTTCTCTGTGTTGCCCAGGCTAGTTTTGAACTCCTGGCCTTAAGTGATCTTCCTGCCTTAGCCTCCCAAAGTGTTGGGATTACAGATGTGAGCCACCATGCCCGGCCAAGATTCATTTTTATTTTTTTAGGTGAAGAAAACATTCTAATATGTGGTAGCGATGGATACACTACTCCATGAATAAACTGAGTCATTGAGTTATACACTTTGCAAGTGTGAATTGTATAAATATGTGAGTTATATCTCAATAAAGCTCTTTAAATATGGCAAGCAGCTGATGGGAATACAAATGAAGACTATGATTAAAATATCACGGCATGCCTACTAGAACAGTTAAAATAAAAAATAGGGACAATATCAAATACTAGTGAGGATGTGGAGAAACTGGATCTCTCATACTTTGCTGGTGGGAATACAAAATGGTGTAGCCCTTTGGAAAACAGTTTGGCACTATCTTAAAAGAAAACTTTTTATATAAATGGAATCATACAATATGTGGTCCTACTTTCTTAAAAGAAAATACACTTGCTGTGCAACCAAGCAACCACACTCCTGGGCATTTATCCCAGAGAAATGAAATCTTATGCTCAAAAAAATTTTGTGCATGATTGTTCATAGCAGCTTTATTTATAATTTCCAAAATCTGAAATGACCAAAATGTCTGTTCAAGAGGGAAATGCTTCAACAAACTGTGGTGCAATCGTGCCACAGGACACTGCTCAGCAGTGAAAAGCAATGAACTACTGATACAGCGACTTGGTTGGATCTCCAGGGCGTTACACTTAGTGAAAAGGGCCAATCTCAAAAGATCACCTCCTGTATGATTTGACTGATAACAACATTCTCAAAATGTCAAAATTATGAAGATGGAGAACAAATTAGTGGTTGCCAGAGGTTATGGAACGTGGAGGGAAGGGATGGATGTGACTATAAAGGGTAGCATGAGGGACATCTTTGTGGTGATGGAATAGTTCTCTATCTTGCTTGAGTTGGGGAGTGGTTGCAATAATCTGCGCATACAACAAAGTGACATAGAACTGTGCACCTTGTATTAATGTCGATTTGTACTTGTGCTGTACTTAGGTAAGATGTAATCATTGGGGAAAATTGAGTGAAGTGTACAACGGAACTTCCCTGTATTATCCTTACAACATCCTGTGGATATATAATTATTCCAAAATAAGAATTTCTACATATGTGTGTATACATATATGTTAATATATGGCAATGCAGCTGGTGGACCCTCAATAACTATTACCTAAGCAATTCATATAGGGGATACATATAAATGTACAAGAAATGCAAGAAAACTCTTGCATTTTAAGCCCATTGCTCCTCACACTTCTCAGGCACAGCCAAGATAAAAGCCAGGAGAAATGAGTCATCTTCTGGAAAAGTTATAATTCCTTAGATGTCTTGTCTACATTGAAAATGTATGCAAATAAATGATAAATAAACATGACACATTCCCTAAATTTTGCCAGCTTCTAAATATTCACCCCTATGGTGGATTTTAGTCTCTGGAGATGTCTAGATTGTGGCTAAGATCCCCCAATCTGGAGGAAAGGCTATGCCATCACTTGATTTCCTTCTGCAGCAATTTCCCCGTTTCAGGTTCTTACACATGTAAAAAGCCCCTCTTCTTTCACTCCGTGGGGCAGCTGGTTTCCAGAGTTGGAGTAAATGCAAACCTCGTGGTTCAGAACATGGCAGCAGCTGCCAAAAGGATCCTAATCTTTCAGTTCTTGGACCATGACGGGGAAGGGTTTTTGGCCATGGTAATCAAAGACTGACTCTACTCCTAGCACAAGCCAGACAGCTGGGGTGGAGGGCTTCCCTTTGGGAGCCAAGCTCAGCTTCTCACTGGTATAAACTCATTCTGGCGGGGGTCTCAGCTGCATGAACCTCATTCCTTACTTGGTCATGTCCCTCCCCAGCAGGAGTGGGGCAAAGCTCTACGTACTTGGTAGCCAGACACCAACTAGAACCCTGTATGTCTAAGGCTGCCCAAGCCCACCAGGCCTGGATGGACTCAGCAAGGAAGTCTTCACCACATTGGAACCCAGACACCTTTGCATCCATCTCTCATGACAACCTTCCACCCAACTCTGGACCCACCTCCCCCATACCCCACTTTACTCCACATTGTATATTTATTTTCTCATCTCCTGCAAAGTCTCATGCAACCCACAGCACAGTCTAATTACTAATGTTAACATTATTAACATAACAGTCACCATTTCACAAAAATGTACTATGTTCCAGGGCTTTGTATACATTATGTAATGTAATTATGACAACAACCATAACGCTAGGCACAATTATTATCTTGGTTTTCCAAACAAACTAAAAACAACATCAACAACAACGTCTGAGATCTGTATGTTCCCAACATCCCTGCTCTTAAGCGTTCTACCATATGGTCTCACTGTTCTGCTGAAGGACTTGCATTCTCCATAGTGGATGCTGTGACTTTTGGAATATGAGACACCTGGGCTTGAACCCAGGTAAGATAATTCACTTGATAAATGGCACTTGAAAAGCACATAGCCATCCGAGCCTTATTTCCTCATTTGTGAAAATTAGGGATGAAAATAATGCCTGCCTCACTAAACTGTTATGTAAGTTAAATGAGTTAATAAAGTATTTAAAGTACTCAGCATGATACCTAATAAACAGTGGACCCCAGTAAATGGCCATGAAATGAATTAAGGAATGAGTCTGTAAAAATTACCATGAATAGGGGAGAGAAGAGACACAGGAAATGCCAAACAGTGACTAACAGGAGAGAAATAACATTTGGCCTTGTGATGTGGCCAGAGATATCTGGATGAGAAAGTCCCATGGCTCTCTCCCACCCCTGTTAGCTGTTGCCATCCGTAGGCGTTCAGTGCTAATGAGGCCATGGCCATGAGGTCCATGTCCTTGTGATAATTCACCTTGCTTGGTTCCACAGGCTCCAATGGCATTTATAAGGCAGATATTCCAAAACACTGCTTTTGAGAGGGACTGGTCCAAAAAATAGTTACATCTAAAGAGCTCTCGCTCTCTCTACTGCTAGACAAACAATTGCAGACCAACATGCCACTAACATCAAGGGAGGTATGACTTTAAACAGAAAGCAAAATTCACAAGAACACTGACTCATATCTGTATTGGGCCATTGGCTCACTGTTTGTGGGACTTGGAGATTTCACTTACTAGTAAAATAATGGAAAACAATAGAGAGAAACCTGAAAAAGGTATTTTATAAAGTAAAGGACACTTCTAGACCATAAGAGTAGAAAAACTTCTCTCTCTCGCTCTCTCTCTCTCTCTCTCTCTCTCTCTCTTTTTCCAAGACAAGGTCTCACTCTGTTGCCCAGGTTGGAGTGCAGGGGTGTCATCATAGCTCACTGCAGCCTCAAACTCCTAGGCTCAAGCAATGCTCCCACCTTAGCCTCCCAAAATGCTAGGATTACAGGCATGAGCCACTGCCCCTGGGCATTATCTCCATTATTTCAACTGTATAAAATTTGATTCACACTCATTACATTGATCTTATTTTTCTTATTTTACTATGGACCCATGAAAAATTTTGCTCTGAGCATAGCCCAGTAGATGGAAAAGTATTTGGAAATAACTTCATTATATTATTTGTTTCACAGAAACCCAGAAACAGAGATATTATTCTGTATACAGAGGAAGAAACTAAGGAATACACAGGGTAAAGAGATTTTACAAAGACATAATGCATTAAACAGAGTGAGTGGGCTGGGACCAAGAAGGGTCAGTATTAGGAAGTTCTCATGATGCAGTGCCCGCAATCTATGAGATACTAGGTAATTCACAGAAGCTTAGGCATAGCAAAATTTAGGCTACAGTTATATAGCTATAAATGCATAAAAGAAAATTAAAAATTTTATCAATTATCTACAGGATTTTTCTACCCTTCAGAAAACAGAATATGTATATATATATATATGAAATATGGCTACTAATTTATTATAAGGATAATGTTTTAATCTGTTTATTACACATTATGTAGATTGAAACTGAGAGACCACAGCATCCCCATTCTCTCCTTCTCTCTTTTTCCCTTCCCGGGCATTCTTTTCCAGTGTCTAGCACACACTCCACTACATTCTTCATTCCACCCAATGCCATGGATTTTCATACATTCTGTATAATTTGAAAGAAAAGAAAGTTGGAGTGAAGTGTTTACATAAGTTTTCAGAAACAAGTTGATAATGAAAACATCTTGGAAACTCAGCTAATTGAAAATTAGTCAAACCTTTATTATGAGGTCCCAATATCATGTTAAAGTATTTCCCTCTGAGATAAGTCAGCCCGGTTCTATCAGCTAAGACTTCTCAGCTCCTGAGTCTGCAGAATTGCTCCTCTTTAGAGCCACTACTTTAGAGCAATGCCTGGTGTCACCATAATAGTTGCCAAGAACATTCTTTGATGGACTAGACACCCTAGATGCAAACACTAGAGCTGGGTGAGTCAGTTTATAGCCAACTCCATTCTTGGGAATGATCAGAGGGCACAAGTCCCAAAGGCAGGTCCTGTGGACCCCTATTCTTCAGGATGTCAATTATATTCCATTCTACAAACAACAGCACTCTACACATCAGCAGTAGCAATAAAAATGACGACAGAAAAATGCTTCATATTTGAGTGTATTTGATTAATGCTGGATTATGTTATTTTCATGGAAGCCAGCTTAGAACCTTTTTCCTAATGGTCATTATGAATCCAAATATGCTGAGTTTTTCAAATATATTTGATCAAAGAATTCTTTTTACAGGGTTGGGAGAGGCAACTTAAAAAAAAAAAAAAGAAAGTCCTAGATTATTAGCCTGTGGAACTGTGGTTTGAGAAATTATGTTCAAGCATCAATGTGTTAACCAGTATAGCTTACTTGAGACTTTTTAGGGGTGTAATTTTTTTTTAACTAACTTTGTACCTTAAAGCGAAAAGATAAATTGTAGACTTATTTTTTTTATCCTCCAAAACTCATGACTCCTTGAACTTGGACCTAAAACATTCTATAATTTTTCTCCTTTCCATGATCCAAGGTAACCTCCCTCCATAAATCCATCCTCAGCCATAATTATGAAACTAAAACTTTAATAAAACCCCATAATGTGTCTATAAGCACCAAATGTATGCAATTTTTCACTGAACCCACAAGTCCATGCTATGAAACAACTATAATCACTATCCCCTTTATGCAGATACAGGATCTTAGTCTTGCCAGGCTAAGGCATTTTTCAGGATCACTTGGATAATTATTAGAACCGAGGCACACTGTCTACAGAGCCACCATCTTTTCACACCTATTCCTTCTCTGCTGTACAACTTCTAGAACCTTCCTGTGTCTGTCCTTGATACTTTATCATAGTCGGCTGTGTAAGAAACCCGCATATGACTCTTTCCACTTCTTCCGATACGGTGCCTTAACTGTGCTGGGTGTTTCATCAGCACCTCTTGGTTTGAATAGAGATAAAAAATAACCAAAAGGATCAAGACATCTGCAGTGGGCCAAAAGGGGCTGCCTGAATGTCCCTTCCCAGACAAAGGCCATGTCCATCTCTTTCTTTTGTGAGCTGCTCCACACTTGAAGGATCCTCACGGAACACAAAAGACTTGTGAAAAGGGAAGAAACGTCCAGCTGACTAATAAAAAGCCTTCTCTGTGTCCTGTCCCTCTGACTTGGACCCCAGTGAATACCATTTGTTTAAATAATGATCAGAACATAATAGATACGATGAGGTTGCCAAGAGCCCAGCCATTCAGCCTCTGCTTGGCTAAGGGGAAAAAAACGAAAGGAAAAGAAAAAAATTAAGTAAAACACTGATGTGGCCATGGCATGGTTCATTGGGCTCAGATTTCCCCACACTGAAGTTTGAACTGAGATTCCAAGATCTATCAGTTCTAGAGAATAAACAAGTTGGCAGACAGACAGAACCTTCTCTCCATCTTCAATAAATAAATAAATGTATGTGGGGTAGAAATGACTGGTGACTATCTAAGAGTAATTATCAGAGTAGTAGACCTTAGTGATATTCCCTTGCCATTACTCTCCTAGCTGGGAGTGAGGCGGGTGATGTATTTTGGAGCGGCCCACGGGGTAAGGCACAAGACCTTGGGTGTCATTAGAATGAGGTTGGAGGCCTCACTCTTCCTTGCTCACATTATGTGCCGTTGATCGAGTTAGTATTACTTCTCTGAGATTTGGTTTCCTTAGCTAAAAAACTGGAGAAAATACAACCACAAGTTTTATGAAGATTAAATAATTTATGGTACCCAAGGACTGTGAAAATGTAAAAACTTTGCTCATTGGAAGCCAGAATCCCCACTATTGAAACCGTGGATGATGCATCACACTTTTCCCGTCTCTATCCTCACCTGAGAGCCCCAAACTCTCTTTCTCCCTGTTTTAGCCACTTTAAAAAACAAATTATCCAGTAAGAATGGCCTTTATCAAAAAGTCCCCAAACAATAAATGCTTGCGTGGATGTGGAAAGATAGGAACACTCATTCACTGCTGGTGGGACTGCAAACTAGTTCAGGCTCTGTGGAAAGCAATATGGAGATACCTTAAAGTGATACAAGTAGATCTACCATTTGATCCAGCAATCCCATTACTGGGCATCTACCCAAAAGATCAAATGGCACTCTACAAAAGGGACACCTGCATTTGAATGTTTATAGCAGCACAGTTCACAATTGCAAAGTTGTGGAAACAACCCAGGTGCCCATCAATACATGAGTGGATTAACAAAATGTGGTATATGTATACCATGGAGTACTATTCAGCTTTAAGAAACAATGGTGATATAGCACCTCTTGTATATTCCTGGATACAGCTGGAACCCATTCTACTAAGTTAAATATCTCAAGAATGGACAACCAAGCACCACATGTACTCACCAGCAAATTGGTATTAACGGATCAACACCTAAGTGGACATATAGGAATAGCATTTGTCGGGTGTCGGGTGGGTGGGAGGGGGGAGGAGGGGATGGGTATATACAAACATAATGAGATGTGCAACGTTTGGGGGATGGTCATGCTTGAAGCTCTGCCTTGAGGGGGTAGGGGGGCATGGGCAATATATGTAACTGTAATATTTGTACCCCCATAATATGCTGAAATAAAAAAAAACGAAAAAAAAACCAAGGGCATGTATTATTAATACTTAAAGTCCAGTATAGTAGTTGCTACTCATCATGTACCAAAATTCACAATGATCCCTGGTGCACCTTGAAGCCTGACATTCTGACTCATAGAGGCATGATTGTACCTCCCTGGCCTCCAGCAGAGGGAACTCGGAACTGCCCAACTGCCTGATAAGGATAGTCACTGTGTGCTGTTCCCACACATGGAGACTAGTTGTTCGGGTCCACACTTCTCTGGGTAAGAGTGCTGCAGCCCAGCAGTAAAGCCTATGTCCCATGGTGTCACCAGTTGTGTTTCCCTTCATCCAATTCTCTATGTAACCAAGGGGAGGTACCAGCTGGTAGTAATAAACCTGTCCCCTGATTGGAAGCTTGCACACCTGAGAAGCGGGACTTCCTACATAGCATAGCAAGTGCTTTAAAAAATGGAAGCCACTTTATAAATGTAAGGTATGATCAGTGGGGTGAGAAATTTCTTTCCAAGATGGGAAGAATTTATAACCATCTATGTGTTATCGTCAGTGTGACTGCAGAATATTATCCTCACAATTCATGAAATGTCTTCTAATCTCCATCACTTTTGCTGAGACTTTTCATTTTTCTTAAAGTAGAATGACTTAATCTGGTTCTTAATTAACTTGTTATTCTCCAAAATATGCCAAAACATCTTCCTGGACAGCTATACCCCATAACTCCATTCTCTTTTTACTCTTGCATTACCTTCCTGCCGTATATGTGGACTCTATTTATAATTTATATCAAAAGTGTACCTTGGCCGGGCCCAGTGGTTCATGTTTGTAACTCTAGCACTTTGGGAGGCTGAAGCAGGAGGATTGCTTGAGCCTAGGAGTTTGAGGTTGCAGTGAGCTATGATGACACCACTGTACTCTAGCCCAGGTGACAAAGTGAGACCCTATCTCAAAAAAAAAAAAAAGTATACCTAAATTATTCTAAAATGGATTTGGATAATCTCACATGCACTTAAATTAACACTATCCCCACCACTCAACATACACAATTATTACATAAAACCAGGACTCTGAGAAAAAAGTGATCAAGTCCCAACAAAGAAACCATCTATCTCTCCCCTCCCCCACTGCTGTGGGTTTAGAGGATTTGCTGCCTTCACACTTGAGAAGCTAGAGACTATGTTAGGCCCCATGGGAATAAAAAAGGAAATTGCTTGTTTATTAGGGCAAATTAAATACAGCTATCTAAAAAATTCAAGTAAAGGACAGCATTTGCTCATTAAGTATTTGAACCTGTAAGCCTCAGAAATTTTATCTTGGCCTGATTTAGCCGATAAATTAAAGCATTTTAGTTCATTCTTTTTCTTTGCCTAGTTAGAACTATCCCCAAGCTGAGCCCACCCAGGGTAGTTCTTTAAGAGAACATAATTGGGGAATTTTGGTCTCAGTGTGAGGCCTTCAGAACTAAATCACAAGAGTCCAAAATCAAATAGGCCTTTAAAATCACTTTTTTCAGTTTTCACACAAAGAACTTCCTGGAACACAGGCAAGCACCAGACTGGTTCAGCCCAGCATCTTCTACCCCTCACAAAAAGCTGGACCGACCATCCTTGTCTCAGGGGGCTCCTCGGGCAGCAGGGTGGGTCCTTTTTCTCACGTCTCCCCCTGCTCCTACCTTTGAAAGGAAGGCCAAGCTGAGTGATGAAGAATCTGTTCTTGTGAAAAGAGGTGTCAGGGATTATGAAATGATGTAGTTAGCAAGTTCCCTAGCTGAAAAGAGAAACATGCAAATCTAATTCTGTGCTCTTCTGCTTTTGAACCCCAGTGGAAAAAAAAATTCAAAAGATAATGATTATGTCAAGAAAAACACAAGGTCCCACCAGACTCCTGGAAAGGAGCCTTTTTGTTGAGCAGAGAAATGCATATGAAGACACAAACTAGAGAAGCCAAGAATTTGGTAATGAAGGGGATGTGGAGGCATCCAGAGGGGAATACTATATCTTGGAAGGAAAAGAAGTTGAAGCCAACAAGACGTGGAGGCCATGAAATGGGGGAACTGGTGGGGGGAGAGAGAACGTGTCTGGCATCTAGACAGAAAGAAAAATAGAAAAAGAGCAGAAGTAGGAAAAGTGGATTTCATGAAGTTTACACATATATTTGAGATGTTAGTATATTTGCAAAAGAAAAAAATAAATGAGTCAACCTTCAAGCTGTTGTAGGGTGAACAGAGATAGCTAGAAGATCCCGTCAATTGGGGTTATAGTTCCTATTTTTTATTGAATGCTTTGAAAAGGCAAAATTGATCAGTTTATCTCTCTAAATTTATTGCCTTGGGCTTCTTTAATACAAGAAGCCATTTAATGAACTTTTTTTTCTGTTCTGATGGCCGAATTAATTTTTGGTGGTGTGATAGGGGAGAATAGGGGATATGAGATAAGAGAATTCTTCTCTCCTCAACTAGTTTTTCTATCATGACTGGATTTCCACTCAACTATACTTTGATAAACCCATATTTTGTGCTTAGCATTTTCAGATTTTTATGATTCCTTCTTTAGGTATATAAGAACTAAGGGTGAGAGGTTTAGAAACTTACTTCAATTCCCGTGACCAAAATTTGAAGACAAGACATGTTTTTCACTCCTGGATTGGAATTCTTTCCACCATACCTGTCACCTGTGCATTTAGCATCAGCAGCCATAGTTAGGAATGCAGCATCTCAACTCCTGTCCCAGATCTCCTGAATCAGAATCTGCATTTAACATGACCCCCCAGGTGATTCATATGCACATTTCAGTTTGAGAAGCTGGCATTCCACCATACTGCCTTCCCCAGCTAGAGGGCATCATTCTGGCTAGGAAATAGCTGAGAAGAGTAATGCATGAAATTTGAAAAACCTATGCCATTAAGATACCATACGGGGAAAAAAGCAAGCCAGAAAACAGTGAGCACAGAATAATTCCATTTAAAAATAAATGTTATATAGAATAGGCATGTATAGCCACAGAGAAAATAAAGGCTGGAAGGATTTAGGTGAAAATGTTCTCTCTGGTGATCGGATGATGGGCAGTTTTGTCTCTTTCTTACTTTATTTCTTTTTTTGTTTTGTTTCCTTTTGATTTTTTAGCTTTAAGAAACACTTGTTACCTGTTCATTTTTAAAAGTTAATTTTTTAAAAAATGATCTTTGCTGAATCTGGCTTGCTAAGGGGTGAGTAAAGTAATGCACAGAAACGCTGGGAATTTTGCTGAAACATCCCAATAGAATGTCACCACTGAGGTTTTCTGTTACCAACAGAGCGAGCTTGTTGGGCTCCCAAGTGTTCTAACATGTCAGCCTCCTGCAGCCACTCCACTCACTGCCAGGAAGGGGCTCATTCTTCTGGCCCCCAGGGGGCAGTCCTCTGTAAATTTACAAGAGCTTTTCTCTCACAGTGTGAATAATCAGGCGTCATGTTGGCCATAACTCATCTACATCAAGGATCTGAAAGATTCTGGGCACCTCAACAACAACAATAAAATACTATAGACATTGAGAGATAATATTTTATAATCAGAGGCCAAATCTCCAAATAAACAGAAGAGAAACAGAACGCAAACCACCCACATTGCTCAGCCATAGCACCAAAGAATTTCTAGCTACACTGGTATCTTGTGTTTGGGGAGGGAGGGGAAAAGTGGGAGGGACACACAAAGCAAAGACACTAGACAAGGGTCAGATGGCTTAAGAAAAGTTCTGGTTCTACTTTGTTTTTATTTCAAAGTATTAAGGGGGTATAAATGTTTTTGATTACATGGATCACTTTAGTACAATGCTTCAGTGACAGCTATAAGAGTGCCCATCACCCAAATAGTGTTCATTGTACCCATTATGTAGGTTTTTGCTCCTCTCCTCCAGCCTCCTCTCCCTGCTTGATTTGCACTAAGTTTTACATTCCTCTGTGCACATGTGTGCTCATCGGTTAGTTCCAGTTTAATGGCGAGTACATGTGGTGTTTGTTTTTCCATTATTGGGACACTTCACTTACGATAATGGTCTCCAGTTTCATCCAAATTATTGTAAAAGACATTAATTCATCCTTTCTTTTGGCTGAGTAGTACTCCATGGTGTGTGTGTGTGTGTGTGTGTGTCCCACATATTGTTAATTTACTCGTGAACTGATGGACACTTGGGTTGATTCCACTTCTTTGTAATTGTGAATTGTGCTGCAATAAGCATTCAGGTACATAAAATGAATTATTTTCCTTTGGGTAGATGCCCAGTAGTGGGATTGCTAGATTGAATGGTAGATACACTTTTAGTTCTTTGAGGAATCCCCATACTGTTTTCCATAGAGATTGTACTAATTTGCAGTCCCATCAATAGCGTATAAGCATTCCTTTTTCTCTGCATCCCTGCCTACTTCTGTTGTCCTTGGACTTTTTTTTTTTTTTTTTAAAAAGCCATTCTAATGGGGTAAGGTGATATCTCATTGTGGTTTTAATTTACCTTTCCCTGATGATTAGTGACGTTGAGCATTTTTTCATATGTTTATTGGCCACTTGTCTATCTTCTTTTGAAAAGATCTTGTTCATGTCTTTTGCCTGCTTTTTAATGGAGTTGTTTGTTTTTTCCTTGCTGATTTCCTTGAGTTCTTTATAGATTCTGGATATTAGCCCTTTATCAGATATGTAGTTTGTGAATATTTTCTCCCATTCTATATGTTGTCTATTTGCTCTGTTGATTATTGCCTTAGGGGTACAGAAGTTTTTAGTTTAATCAAATCCCATTTATTTATTTTTGTTGTTGCTGTGGTTGCCATTGGGGTCTAATTCATAAATTCTTTTCCTAGGCTGATATCTAGAAGAGTTTTTCCTATATTTTCCTCTAGAATTCTTATGGTTTCATGCCTTAGGTTTAAGTGTTTTATTCATCTTGCATTAATTTTTGTGAGTGATGAGAGATAGGGGTCCTGTTTCATTCTTCTGCATGTGGCTATTCAGTTTTTCCAGTACCATATCTTCTTCTTCTTCTTTTTTTTTCCCAACAGATGTTGTCTGCAACCAGCACCATTTCTTGAATAGGGCTTCATTTCTCCAGTGTGCATTGTTGTCTGCTTTGTCAAAGATCAGTTGGCTGTAGGTAGATGGTTTTATATCTGGGTTCTCTATTCTGTTCCATTGGTCTCTGTCTCTATTTTTGTATCAATACCATGCTGTTTTGGAACATGTTACTCAAAAACTACTGAATATACATTCTTCTCAGCAGCACATGACACATTCTCCAAGATTGATCATATCTTAGGCCACAAAACAAGCCTCAGCAAATTCAAAAAATAGAAATCATACCATGTATCTTCTCAGATCACAGTGAAATAAAACTTGAAATCAATCACAAGAGAAACATTCAAACCTATACAAAGTCATAGAAATTAAACAACCTGCTGCTGAACTATTATTGGATCAAGAGCAAAATTAAGATGGAAATCAAAAGATTCTTTGAACTGAATGACAAAGAGAATACAAGCTATCAGAATCTATGGGACTCAGCAAAAGCATTCCTCAGGGGAAAATTCATAACATTAAATGACTACATGAAAAAGGCAGAAAGATCACAAATTAACAACCTAATGTCATATCTCAGGGAACTAGAAAAGGAAGAGCAAACCAAATCCAAAGTCAGCAGAAGAAAAGAAATAACAAAGGTCAGAGCAGAACTAAATGAAATGAGAAAATAACACAGAAGATCAACAAAACAAAAAGTTGGTTCTTTGAAAAGATAAACAAAATTAACAGACCACTTGCAAGATTAACCAGGGTTAAAATAGAAATGACCCAAATAAACTGACTCAGAAATGAAAAAGGAGACAACTCATACCACAGAAATATAAAACATCATTCATGAATACTCTATGCACATAAACCAGAAAACACAGAGGAAATGGACAGATTTCTGGATTTCTGGAAGCACACAACCTCCCAAGACTCAATCAGGAAGAAATAGAACCTCTGAACAGAGCAATAAAGCATAACAAATTTGAAGCAGTAATAAAAACATCTTCTAACAACAACAACAAAAAAGTCCCAGACCAGATGGATTCACAGCCAAATTCTACCCGACCTACAAAGAACTGGTACCCATACTACAGAAATTATTCCATAACATTGAGAAGGAGAGAATCCACCTCAACTCATTCTATGAACCCAGTATCACCTTCACCAAAGCCAGAAAAAGCACAAAAAAGAAAACTACAGACCAATATCCCTTATAAATACAGATGTGTAAATCCTCAATAAAATACCAGCAAACTGAATTCAACAACACATCTAAAAAATAATCCGCCATGACCAAGTGGGCTTCATCCCATAGATGCAAGGATATTTCAACATAGGTAAATCAATAAATGTGATTCACCACATCAACAGAAGCAAAAACAAAGACCATAGATGCAGACCAAAATTCATCAGCCTTTCATGATAAAAAACCTCAACAAACTAGACATAAAAGGAATATATCTCAAAATTATAAAAGCCATATATGACAAATCAACCACCAACATCATGCTGAATGGGGAAACGTAGAAAACATTTTCCCTAAGAACTGGAACAAGACAAGCATGCCTACTATCAACGCTTCTACTCAATTTAGTGCTAGAAGTCCTAGCCAGAGCAATCAGTCAAGAAAAATAAATAAAGTGTATCCAAATTGGGAAAGAGGGCTGGGCATGGTGGCTCATGTCTGTAATCCTAGCTCTCTGGGAGGCCGAGGTGGGAGGATAGCTGGAGCTCAGGTGTTCGACACCAGCCTGAGCACAGTGATACCCCGTCTCTACAAAACAGAAAAAAGAAAAACAAAAATTAAAAAAATACACAAAACAAATTGGGAAAGAGGAAGTCAAACTATCATTTTTCACTGACAATAAGATCTTGTATCTAGAAAACCCCAAAGACTCCACCAAGAGACTTCTGGAATTGATAAATAAGTTCAGCAAAGTCTCAGGTTATAAAATCAATATGCACAAATCAATAGCATTTCTATATACCAATAACAGTCAAGCTGAGAGTTAAAACAAAGACTCATTACCATTCACAATAGCTACAAAGAAAATAAAATATCTAGGAGTATACTTAACGAAGGAGGTGAAAGATCTCTACAAGGAGAACTACAAAACACTGAAGAAAGAAATCACAGAGGACACAAACAAATGGAAAAATATACATTGCTCATGGATCGGTAGACTCAACATTGTTAAAATGTCCAGACTATCCAAAGTGATTTTCAGACTCAACGCAGTCCCCATCAAAATACCAACATCATTCACAGATTTAGAAACATTAATTCTACTTTTTGTTTGGAACCAGAAAGGAGCCCAAAAAGCCAAAGCAATCCTAAGTAAAAGGAACAAATCTGGAGGCATTACAGTACCAGACTTCAAACTATACTGGTTCTACTTCTTAGTAGCTGTTTAACCTTTGGCAAGTCACCTAAATGTTCTGCCCTTCTATTTCATCCCATTATCAGCTTCCCAATCCTGAGATTCCAGGATTTAATGAATACTTGAAAACTGTCAAGTGTACAAATTTAAGAGTTTCCCTGTGGTGTTGGTTAATTCAATTTGTGCCCTCTAGATCCATTCCATGCCTTTCTCTGAGCTAGTCTGTACCTTAAGATGCTGATGATTTAGGATTGTGTCACCCAGGCTCTCTTGCCCATTGGCTTCTGTTAGGATAGGCTAATGGGAAGTAAAAATAAAAAATTAGACAACAGGAGGAGACAGAGGTAGAGGAGAGGTTATTTACTCCCTCACTCCTACTTCCCCCTTGCCAGATACCTACGTTAGCCTAAGAAAGCCCTAGGAGCATTAGGCAATGCTGGAGGCTAAAAAGTATCCTTGAGATTTGAGACATGTTTTATGCCAATTATTAAGTATTAAATTAGGTCTTCCTTCCCCCCCATCCCCCTTTTCAGAGACAAGATCTTGCTCTGTTACCCAGGCTGGTGTGATCATAGTGCAGTGACACGATCATAGCTCACTATAACTTAGAATTCCTGGGCTCAAGCAATCCTCCTGCCTTAGCCTCCCGAGTAGCTAGGACTACAGGTGTGTGCCACCATACCTGGCTAATTTTTAAATTTTTTTTAGAGGAGGGGTCTCACTATGTTGCCCAGGCTGGTATCGAACTCCTGGCCTCAAGTGATCCTCCCACCCCCGCCTCCCAAAGTGCTGGGGCTACAGGCTGAGCCACTGTACTCAGCCTTTTATCCTCCTCTTCCTTCTCCTCCTTCTTCTCTTCCTTTTTCTCCTCCTCCTCCTCCTCCTCCTCCTCCTCCTCCTTCTCTCCTTCTCTTTCTGAATGGGAAACCCCCAGAACCAGAAGAATTTCAGAGAGTACCATATTAAGTCTTCTTATTCACCTTATTGCCAAACACTGACTGTATAAACCTCAGAACTTTAGAATAGGGTGCAATTTGTGGTATTATTTAACTTGGTAGTTCCTAGACTATGGGTGACGGTGGCCTGGAATCCGAGGAGCTGTGGACAGAATACCAAGTGTGTATGCTTAACTTCGGCATTGTCTGCAGCTGGAATAAATCATGTATCACATAAAAAACCTCCCTCTTATTTTCCAAGGGTATGTAGATAAAATCATGACACAGTGTAAAGTCTTACAATATAAAGACACGACTGAACTCACAGGGGCTTGTAAATCATCACATATTTTCTCAACAAGCAGTAACAAAAAGTACAGCTACTATCATAAAAGGCCATTTTTTTAATATCAAAATTTTGGAAATAACTCATGTAGGTTCAGTTCCAATGAAGTCACTCTTTTTATTGTTTTGGTTTATCATTTTAGATAAATTACTTTCCCTTCCTTTGATTTGTTCAACAAAACCTAATTGAACTCTTCATACATGTTCAGCATTGAACTAAACATTTGGATTTATTCAAAAAGGAAAAAACCCATCATCTTGTGGACCTTATGTTCTAGTGACAAAGGCACTCATTAGACAAATTATTATACAAATATTTGTTTAGATTAAATTTGTAATTAAATGCTATGAATCAAAGTTATAGGGTAAGAATGTAGATATGCCAAGGGACATAACCCAGTCTAAAGTGTTGGGGAAATACTCCCTAGGAAAAACATACAATATTTAACTTGAGACTTATTAATACTTTCAAAGAAAACCACTTTGCATAATTTGCTCTTCACTAAGCCAATGGACACCACCTAGGACTTCTCCAACAAGTGTCTCTTCCATCTGATACTGTACAAAATGCTCAGTAACTCCACACTGTCTTGCTCTTGAACTTAAGCAGGAAAGAACTTTAAAATGAGCACTTTTAATTATCAATATATTCCTTTCCACTCCTGTTACAAATGGGCATTCCACTTCTTGCCATGCATATAATTTTAAAGATGTTCATCTTTAGGCCCTTCATGATAGATTGTAAAAGAAGATGGTCAAGTAGAAGTCTTATTATTATATTATGGTTAGCATTTTTATTACTATTGGAAAATTAATCTGGAACAGATGATAAATGTGAATACATTTGTTTAGTTTACCTTTAAAAATAATCTGGGTTATATTCAAAAAAAATTTTAGCCTTTGCTTATCAGGATAGTTTCTTAAGATTTTAAGTGAATATATATGATGTCAGTTCAGAATCTGGTTTTATCATTGTGCTGTAGATATTGTGCTTTTATGAGGTCATCACAGACTGGGGGAAGGGAGCTCTTATGCCCTCCCTGTTAAATACAGAGTTGTCAAGGCCATGAAGTTGAATTTACCTTACTTTGCAAGATCTTTGAAAGCCTCTAATGTTTGGGGAAAAGCAAACTGTGCATATAATAATAAAGCAAATCAATATCAGCTAGGACCTTCGTGATACCCTAATGAGCCCTAAGTGAATGCAATCATAGAAACAGTAGAGAACTGAGGAAATAAAATTCTACCAGTGCAAACTCTCTTGGCGGTTGTTGAGATGGGTCTACACATAAAACAAAGTATGAACATAGAGTGTCCATGCTGGGAAACCGGGGGAAGCCTGTTTTATTTCCAAGGACAAGAGATTTTAGCTACTTGCCACTCTGGGAGTAATTTCATAGGAATATTTGGTCGAAGGTGTTAAGGACTAATCGTGGCTTAATTTTTATTTAATTCTTATCTCACTGTTAACCCTAAAGAACAAACTGTCTAGTCTCTGCTATTTCTGAATGCCAATGGCCTCTCCTGTTACTCCTCAAATCATACCACACCTAAAGCCATAATAATCAGTCAACTTCCACACCAGACAGTGAAACCTCAGCCTATTTATCCATAAGATTAGGATAATGCTAATACTTTTACTGATTGCTGGGAGGTTTGAGTGAGGTAATGCATGTTACAGATTTAACCACATAGCAAAGATTAAAAAGTACTGGCTATCATTATTAGTACTCTTGTATGATAGTTAGGAAAGTGGTCATATACTTATCACTATATTCTTAGCACCTATTACAGTATCTGGCACATAGAAGATGTTCAAGATTTATGAAAAGAATGAATAACGATAGCATTAAAAATCTAGGATACCCAGGCTTAAGAATTCAGAATGATGAAAAATCTTTTTTTGTTTTTTACTGGTTACATTAAAAAAGTTCAGTTAGAGATCACAATTTTAATATGACACTGAGAAAAGCAAAAAATTCAATGATTTTATCCTAAACAACAACAGGAAGAATGTGTTTCTAATTAGGGGGGAAATACCTTTACCACTAGCTTCCAAACACTGGCTTCGTGAAAGAAAGTTGAAAAATCCAAATCTAAATAAAAATCTGCAGCTTCTCCAAAACCTATGCTCAGGGCCATATCAACTAATATTCCAGGAGGGAGTAGTTTCTATCCACCAATGAAACTAGCTTCCCTTTGCAAAGCCCCTTTTATAGACATAATTCCTTTTCTATTTCCTTGGGGTTTTATTTCACTTTGTGGGCTGTTTGCAATATTCTGGTTTGAGGGAGTAAAAGGGAGAGAGGAGGCAGAATGCAGAGTGAGTTCCTCCAAATGTCAGCCTGGGTAGTGCCAGAACAGCTGGGCCTGAAACCCGGTACCCAAGGAGGGGACTGGTGTGGCTGGGAAGAATGTGAGCTCAGCCCCATCTGGTTTCTCTTAATGCTTGCAGCAAAGGGCCCGAGTTATTGCATTCTTTCTCGATGTCTTACATAAAATCAGATTATTAAATGCAGAGACAGTCGGCTGTTCTCTGTCCTCCTGGCTAACTTTTCAGCATCCCCATAGCAACGTCAATAAACAGAGAAGTAAATTAACTTCTGAAGAACAAGTCTGCTGGCTTTGCTGTCCACATGACTCTCTCTCCCTGCTTAAACACTCATTCACACACATGCACACATGCATACACACACACACACAGTTGTTATTGTTTTCCTTGTTGTTAAATCTATGTGCTATTGAGAAAGAGAGGAGAGAGAGAGACAAGGATGTCTAACTCAGAGGGCTTTGGCCTGAGCAACTGGGTGAATAGAGGTGACATTTACTCAGACAGAGAAGTCTGGGAGGAGAAAGGGACAGTTTGTGTGCATGTGAGTGTGGGGCGGGGATGAAGTTCAAGAATTCTGTTCTAGACATGATTGGCATCTAATTGGATGTTGAGTAGGCAGTTGGATTTGTGCTTCATAGAATAGGTCTGGGTAGAAGATACAAATTTGCTAGTCATCAGTGTATATTAATAGATAATATTTAAAGCCATGAGACTAAATGAGTATATGTATTTTCTCATGGAATTACATAACCATTTCTCTAGATCGGTGTTCTTCACATTTTTGCTTTTTTACTACCTACATTTTTTTTTCTCTTTTCTTTTTCTTTCTTTCTTTCTTTATTTTTTTTTAGATAGGTCCTTGCTCCATTGCCTGAGATCTAATGCAGTGGCTTCATCACAGCTCACCACAGCCTCAAACTCCTGAGATGAAGCTATCCTCCTGCTCCAGCCTCCCAAGTAGCTGGAACTATGGGCGTGTACCACCATGCCCGGCTAATTTTTCTATTTTTTGTGGAGACAAAGTCTCACTACATTGCTCAAACTAGTCCCGAGCTCTTCTTTTCCATCTGGTCAAGTGATCCTCCCATCTCACCTCCCAAGGTACTGGGATTGCAGGTATGAGCCACCATGCCCAGCCAAGATTTTCTTAAAACTACTAAGTCCAGTCATTTTTAAGTTGATATCTAAAATTTCTAAAGTTAAGTTTAAATGGCCTAAAGGAATGTAATTTTAAGCATATTATAAATATTAATGTTTTAAAGTAAAACTTAAAATTATTTTGTAACACCTAATGTAATCTAAAAACATGGTAATTTGATACCTACCATCACCTATTTTTAAAAGATGGCAGAATATTGGGTTGCTAGTAATATGGTGGGCTAGAAACCTTGATATGCCTTACAATAAAGACTTAAAATGCTGGATAAAATGTTAAAACTATTTTCTTAAAAGCATCAAAAAGTTGAGACAGTAGTAAGAAACCTTTAAACCAGAGTGAAGTAGAACAATGATGCCGTTTCCTCTACAGTCTTATAGGTGCTAGAATAGAATGTAAAATCTAGGATTCACCCTAGGTGAGAAATACAATAAGAGACCCACTCTCTCAAATAAATAAATAAAAAAAAATAAATAAATCTATGTGCTATTTGGCCCAGTGATGACAAGAGCTAAGAGCACAGCTTGGTTCCTGTTACCTCTTTGTTTTTAAAAAAACTTCAATTACTCACCATCGCCTATGGAATTAAGTCTGATTCCTTTGTGTGATGTTCAAAGTTCACTTGATCTCTTTCAAAGCCTGTTCTCCACCATTATTTGTCAATGTTCCCTTAAGCTTCATTCAAGGAGAAAAAGGCCTAATTTCCTTATAAGAGACTTTCTTGTCTGACTTTGGCGCCTGTGTCCATGCACCCAGCTATCATCTCAGCACAAACAAAGCAACCTTCAAGTTCACCTGCAACATGGAATCCCAACCTTCCCCTCCTTTCTGTCTCTACTGTTGCCAGCCTGGACCAAACTACTCCCAGGTCCAACCTGGACAACATCTGCAAGAGGCTCTGAACTGGGCTCAGTGCTTCCGCTACTGCCCTGCATGGTCTATTTTCGACATAGCAATGAAAACAATCTTCCTTCCTTCCTTCCTTCTTTCTTCCTTCCTCCTTCCTTCTTTCCTCCTTCCTTCTTCCTTCCTTCTTTCTGCCTTCTCTTTCCTTCCCTTCCCTTTTCTTTTTTCTTTTTGTAAGACAGGGTCTTACTCTGTCTTCCTGGCTGGAATGCAGTGGTATCATCGTAGCTCACTGCAACCTCAAATTCCTGGGTTCAAGCAATCCTCATATGCCTCAGCCTTCCAAGTAGCTGGGACTACGAATGTGTGCCACAACACCTGGCTAATTTTTCTATTTTTTCTGTAGAGATGGAGTCTCACTATGTTGCCCTGACTGGTCATGAACTCCTGGCCTCAAGTGATCCTCCTGCCTTGGCCTCCCAAAGTGCTAGGATTATAGATGTGAGCCACTGTGACCAGCCAAGAATGATGTTTTTAAAACATGAGTTGTATTAGGTCACTCCCCTGTTTACAACCCTCCTGGCACATAGACTAAGTTCAAAGACTTTGCAATGCCTACTGGGTTCTGCGCGATGTGGCCCTTGTCAAGCCATCTTACCTCATTTTGTATCCCTTCCACCAGCCCTTGCTCTCCAGAATCACTGGCCTTTTTTCCTTCCTGAAACATGCACAGCCCTTCTCTGCTTCTGGCCTTGGCATTTGCTCTTATCCTTCTTAGAGCAGTTTCCTCTGATTTTACGGAGTCAATGCCTTCTCGTTATCATTCAGGCCTCAGCTCAAATGTTTTCTCCTTGGGGAATTTCTTGACCACTCTATCTATAGTCATCCCTGCGCCACCTAAGTACGCTATCAAATTGTACTATTATGTTTCTTTGTTAACTCACTCATTTGATAACTTTATTATTTGAGTCTCTCTTCTGGGTATACACCCGAAATAATTGAAAGCAGGGTTTCAAATGATATTTGTACATTCATGTTTATAGCAGCATATTTACATTAGCAAAAAACACCCAAATGTCTATTGACAGATGAATGGATAAACAAAGGGTGGTATATACATACAATGGAATATTATTCAGCCTTAAAAAGAAAGGAAATACTGACACATTCTACATGAATGAACCTTAGAAACATTATACCAAGGGAAATAAGCCAGTCACAAAAGGACAAATGTGATATGATTTCACTTATATGGGGTACTTAGGGTAGTCAAATTCATGGAGACAGAAAATAGAACAGTAGTTGCCAGGGGTTGGGGGATGGGTGAGGAAGAGTTATTGCTCAACGAGTATAGAGTTTCAGTTTTGAAAAATGAAAAAAGTTCTGGAGATGGATGGTGATGGTGGTTGCATAACAATGTGAATGCAACTAATGACACTGAACTTAAAAATGGTTCAAATGCTAAAAAAAAGAAAAGATGTGCTGCACATCTGTAGAAACACAAAGCAGATTAGTGATTGCCTGAGGCTAGAGGGATTGGGGGAAATAAGTGATTGCTAATGGTTATGAAGTTTCTTTGGGGGTGATGAAAATATTCTAAAGCTAATTGTGGTGATGGGGTTCAGGGCATGCTACTTCCAAAATATGGCATCTTGGCATTCGAGAAAACAGCAGAAGCAGGAAAGTTACTCTCTCACCCTCTCCCTCCCTTCCTCCCGAAGCAAGTCTTAAGGCCCTCATTCCAGAGGTGCCCTCCCTATACCCAGAGGAAAGTCTTCTTATCTCTGAAGACACAGGGACACAGAAAAATCTGAACATCTGAACAAATAGGCCTCGCTAAATTCCCTGCAGCTTATTATCATCAGATCATGCCCCCTTTGCCCAATCATACTTCTCCGCAACTGTCCACGCTTCATAAAACCTAAGCATAAACATACATAGGTTTCCCTTTTTCTTTGGGTCTTCATTTCTGAAGGCTCCCATATCACATAAAACTCTCATTAAGTAAATTTGTATGCTTTTCTCCTGTTAATCTGCCCTTTTCTGCAGGTGCCTGAACCATGAACCTAGCTATGGGTAAGGAAATTAAATTTTTCCTCCCGTACAGTGGTGATGATTGCACAACTAACTCTATGAATCTGTTAAAAACAGTTGAATTTTATACATTAAATGGTCAACACAGGGTATTTGAATTTTATCTCAATAAAGTTGTTATATTAAAAAAACAAAGGAACCTCCTCTCCTTTGCCAATTGACAATCCCTTTACTTAGGCTAATAATGATCTTAGCTACCAATAACATTCCTCCTCATTAAGCCCCAAAAATCAAAGTATTTTCTTCCTACCCATCCAAATTAACTATTGTCTGTCTCATTTCTTTCTCATCCTGCTGTCTGAAAACTAATATGGTATACATCTATATTTTTTAAAAGGCCTAATGAATATCTCTATGACTAAATACATTTGAAGTAAAAAGTCTCTGCTACTTAAAAGATTAAACTAATGTGGAAAGTCCAGGAAACCTGGCAGACCAATAAGGAGGCTATATTTAGATAAATGTCACAGCAAACACACCAAGCACTGCCCACGGGCTCTTCTCTCTTTGCTGCCAAGGGGGATAGAAACCATCAGTCCCAGGACTAAGTTTCACTTTCCAGAAAGGAAAAGTGGAGATAATGGAACAGAGTTTCCAGCAGCCTGAATCAACATTACAGCAGTTGTGTTCCAGATTGGCCGTGGTCCCTCAGAAGATAAAGTCCTGGGAATCATCAGGAGAGCTCAAGGTTAGAAAGGGCAGCCTTATTCTATCACTTTTTAACTGTGTGATCTTGGGTGAGTCAAATACCATTTCTGATCCCTCAGTTTCTAAGATTAAAATCTCATCCTTCCAAACCCAGTACCTTTACCAATACTCCCCCTGCCCTAGATACTTACTGTACTGAAAGGCAGAGGGTTGGGTTTGAGTGTCATTTCAGTACTCGTTAGCCTGGACTCTGCTATCAGCAGAGTAATCTTTAATCCCAGCATGATCATTCTCTCTTCAGTCACAAAGATACTACTGGTAGATTTCCCCATTTTCTATTGAATATGGGGATATATTTCCCAGATAGGAGTGTGTGTAGGTGAAGGAACACCTGTCCATATTATATTAATACTCATCGGTATATTTGGTCTTACCAACATGTATTTTAAAATCTTCAAATCATCCCTTTTTCTCCCTGTCTTTATAAATAGTCAATAAATTGAGTGAGGGTAAAATCCCACTATATAAATGTCAAAAACATTTCACTTCCTACTTGCCTCTACTTATTGCCTCTGTCTCTAGAAATCTGAAGAGCAAATATCTGTAGATACATCCTAGCATACCATAACCACAGAGCTCACTGCCTGAGCATACAAATAGGAATGAAAAGGACTAACTCACAAAATTTTCAACTTCTTGAAGACAAAAAGAGTAGTTTAATTGGAACACAATTTGCCAGTTATCCAGCATGCTCCAAATGAAAACAGTTTTTAAGTACTAATGTCAATTCCAGCTCATAAACCTCTCTTTGGCCAGTCCAGCCAGCTTTCTCAGCAAAGAGCATGAAGTCGGTGCCGAGCAACACAGAGAGGAAAGAAGGAGGTTGGGAAGCAAACATTGCACCTCCCAACACACACACACACACACACACACACACACGGGCATGGCACTTAGTGACTATAGCGATTACAGAAAAAGAACAAGGAAGTTCAGATTCTTGTCCAGAGTTCCTTTATATCATGACTTCAACCTCTTTGCAATTCCCATGTTCCCCATTTGGTGAAATCGCATCCTTCCTACTTCATCTCTCACAAGAAACAATTGCAAAGTATCAATTCTTTGTTGAGTGTTTTAAACATGAAAGATTTATAAATGGAAGACGTTATTAAGGCAAAATAATACCTTGGGGCCAGGGATGCAGGTAGACTGCTTTTATTTTTCATTTTTTAATTTTTCTGGTCCATATGAACCTTGACCTCTTGCTTCTCCTCTTCTCCTGGTCCTGTTGCAACTGAAACTACCCAATACCTATTTCCTATACACATTCCCTGTTCTGTGTTCAATTGGAGACATTTATTAATATATTGAAACAACAAAAACGACTTTTGTTTCTGTCATTTTGGCATAGGAGTGGAAGAGAGAGGGGGCCTAATTTATAACAGGAGAGAAGAGAATTTCATACTGATCAGGGGCAGAGACTGCCCGCCACTAACTGGACCCATTTCCTCTTCTTCCTGGTCCTCAGCCAGAACGTTTCCCAGCCCACCTTGTACTCAGGTATGGTCAGTTAATAAAAATCTCTCAATCGTCATCCTCCATGCACTTTCTCCTTCTCCTGACTTAATGCTAAAAAGCACAGCAACCTTAGAAGCTAGGTAGTAAAGGTAGTAGAGCCTCAGAATGAAAGGAAACTCGGCATCTATTGATATAGATGTGGAGGAGAATGGCCCATCAGTCAAAAACACCTGTTTTGACTTTTTATATGGAAAAGAAATAAACTTCTCTTGTATTTGAGCCACTATGCATTTTGCGGGTTTGTTTGTTATGGCAGCTACTTTCACTTAATTTATACAAGATTTCTTCCATTTGAAGAAAGATTAATGGGAAGAAGGCCATGGCTAAGAATTTTATCAGGTTAATAGAAGGCTATAATATCAGCACAACACCATGATCATCCATTTTGGTTGAGAAAATAGAAGCCATAGGTGATAAACTGAAAGGTCAAGAAATTAGAATAAAAGGACTATATAAGTCTGCATAACAAAACAAGAAGGATTTTTAAAGTTTTCTGGAGTAAATCTAAGAGTGGTGAAGAGGCTCTTAAATGCAAATATTGGGGTTGAATATATAGATTGGAGATATAAGAGGAAAATGCTAAAGAGAGGATGAACTGGAAGAAAATAGCAGCATGAGAGGACTTGCAGAGAAATTGGCCAATGACAACTGCTCAATGGTCAGCTGACAGTAGGATTTTAGGAACATGAAAATCTTATATTAATTTTTATGTCATTGGCTTTGTTATGATATGACATATCTCCCTTCAATTAATGTGATACATCTTCCTTATACTGAGAGACCTTAAGGAAATCAAGGAAAATATGCTTTGGATTCATCTGGGTCATACCTGGCCTGCAGGAGAAGAATAAAGACAGGAAGATGAGAGTGATAGTAAAAATTCATCAGAAGTCAGCAAATGAGGAAGAAATAAACAGGAAAAAAATGCAAGCCTCCACGAATCTTTAGAGACAATAGAAAGCTGCTAAATTTTGTACCTGCAGATATGTAGTAATACGAAGTATTCTTGCACACTGGCTCTAAAGTTGGACTACCTATTACTTAACCCAAGTATCACCCATTACTGTGTGACTTTGGACAAGTTAATTCATTTCCGTGGGTCTCAATTCCAGACCCCATAAAAAGAACAAGAATATTAGAACCTATCTCCTAGTGGCTTTATAAGGAATAAATGAGGCAGGGGTAGTGATTGGGAGGAGACACAGCAGGATTTTTAGTAACTTTTTAGTTCTTTCCCTGGGAAGTAGTTGCACAGATGTGTTTACTTTGTCATGAATTACACACTTTTGATTTGTGTTCTGTTATACTTCAGTATGAAGTTTTTAAAAAAGAGGACCTTTGATAAGTTTAGGTTTAAAGTTAGTTCCACTAAATCCAGGGTGGTACTTGCTCTCTGCTCCCAGAATTACAAACTTTAATTCTCCATCATTGCTCAGAAATGAAACTATATAAAGACTCTGGCCTTCCCACAAAATGACCTAAAACGGTGATATTTCTTAAAGCAACTAAGTAACTAAACCACATATTATAGTTGGTACCCCATAGGCCAGTAATTCCAAACTGAGGCTAGAAGAGATTTTAAAACTAGACATAAGTCAAATATCTACTAAATTGGGATTTGAATCAAAATAATTGGTTCACTTGTTGATTCAACAAATACTTTTGGAGTGCCTACCTTGTTAGATCTAATTCGTGTCCGTACCCTGAATAATTTTACTATCTCACCAACAAATAAGTGCCTTGTGTCTACCTATCATAGCAGGGCATCCCACTGTGCCCTATTTCTTTTTATTCTTTTTCCTTCTTACCACTAGTGAGGAATAAATCTTGTAGCTTACTATTTTAAAATTTTTTCTATTAATATTACTCTGAGGTACACTCAATATCAGTCAGAGAAAGATATGCTTGACTTGTATGTCATGCATCCTAATCCTACTCCTGAGAAGGTCTGTAAAGGAGCTAGCACTATTCTCCTAGGATAGAGTAGGAAGGATGGTCTCCTTCCCATGGCCTTGACTTTGATGCTTGGTGGAGCAGAGACTGGGCAATGAAAGAAACCATATAAGAAAAACCAAACACAGTGGAATTTCAGGCATCTATCTGTGGTTAACTCCATGGGACTGAAAAAGTGATTCAGGGAGAAAAGTAGAGACTATTTTCCATCTTATCATCTATATTTCATGTATGCACATGATCAACTTCTAGTCTCATTGTTTCTTTTCTGATCTCAGATTGTACCTACATTCCTATTTAAGACATCATTTTCCTCTGTAAATCCCCATGGCCTTTTCCTTAGAATCAGGTTTTTCAGATGGAAGATGTAAAACAACATAAAAAGAAGAGGTTAGAGCATCCAACCCTTCAAGAAACAATTCAGAACCCTTCCTCCAAATCATGGTTTATTTCCTTGTTGGGCCATATGGTAAGTTAGGAAATACAGTGTTTCTTTGAGTCAGAGAATTCACAGACATACAGAGTTGACTTGGATTTGGATTTAAAACATACTCTGTGTTTTAGGGTAAAATAAGTCCAGAGAGATAATTTCATGACTACTTGGAACATGTCAAAATAATGACCTGGATAGGGAGATTGACTTTTCCGAGAAACGTGACTCTAATCTTAAGGGAATTAGGTGACCTCTAAGAGCTGAGAACATGTAAGAGACTCATAATAGCTCTCAATAAACTTCTGAGTCCACATAAGAACATCAGTGGTTGTGTGAGACTACGTGCCTCCCTGTGGTTTGTATAAAGTGTGCAATGTATAATGCATACATTTTCTGTTTTTTCGTGGGTGGGATATTTCACCTGCAAGAAGCTATTGAACAAAACACTGTGAGATATTTACTTAGGAGACATAGAAGTGATGACGTATGCATAGAATATCAATATAAAAGGCCCACAAGAAGACTTCACTGTAAAAGTGGTTATTTCTATCTATACTGTGTGGATTCATTTATTTATTCACATAACAAATTCAACAAATATTGATTGGGTCCCAATTGACGTATCTGGCACTGTTTAAAGTACTGAATTATAATAATTTTTAAAAATGGACAAAAATCTCTACCCTTAGGTTGGTGCTATGTTTCTTCTTTTGCCAATCTCTGGGTTGCCTATGTCCTATTTGGCTTTTTTAGCTCTTTTGTCAACGGTGTTATCCAAACCTTGCATTAAATTACTTCTAGTTAAATACTAAGAATGCTTTCTGTTTCCTGGACTAGATCCTGACTTGTTTAGGTCCTGGAAGTCAAATGAAGACAGTATATCCAAGAAGAATGAGTAATTAACTGTTCCAAATACTGCTGAGAGGTTAAGATGAGGGCTGAGAATGGATTATTGGATTTAACAAAATGAAGGTCATTGGTGACGTGATCACAGCAGGTTCAATGGAGTGGTGAGCAAGTGAAGAACTGATGAGGTTCATTAGAGCCTACCTCTGCAGGTGTGGTAGGGCCAATTCTCCAAAGGACTGGCACAGGCAAGACAGAACGGATGTGGAGAAACAGCCATAATATCCACTCCCACCAGGAGAGAGACAGAAGACTGGGGTCACACGAGGGAACTCATCTCGGTAGAAAGAGCCAGAGTCAAAGCCAGATCCTTGTGGAAAGTAAACTCAAGGACTTAGGTACATGGTAGAAACACACGCCCAAGCAGGGAGTTAAAGCTACATGAGATAAATTCAGAAACTCTGGTTAAAGCACCAGAAAACTCAGAACCTTTTAGGGAACAGTGACTTTCTGCTTTCCAAAATTCATTTTGGGCATTGGATAAACCAATTAACAGTGTATTGTGGGTAAGTTTATTGCAGGAAGTTAGTATAAGCTGATGAAATATGTTTACTTGAAATAAACTTCAGAATAGGACATTTCTGAGCAGTCTTTCCACTTGAGGGAAGTTAACCCAAATAAATAACCCTAAAAAAGAAAATGTTTAAGAAAGATGAGTACTGAACTATTATTTATCAGAATAGAAGAGTTAGAAACACTTTAGCTGTTTAGGAATATAGCAATATGTAGATAAAATATAGAACATCCTCTGAGTAGTCAGAGGACCACTATGAAAACCATGAAAAGTTATGTTTCTACACACAAAGAAAATACAATTTAATGTTCACTTTTTAAAATGAAGGATACAGTATTTATATGTAGAACATAATTATAACTATTAATAAGTGGAAGTATGCCAAAATTTAAGTAGTATGGCGGTGGTAAGACCCTAGGTAATCTTTCTACTTTTCTATGCTTTATTCATTGACCACATATAGGTTTTTAATAGTAGAATAAACAAAGTTTTAAAAGGGAAGAAATTTCAGGTGGCAGGAGACAGATTATTCCCTATTGGAGAAATTCTGTATTTAGTAAGAGGCACCATACAGATGGTTTCTTTTACTCTCAGGACAGACTGTATCCTAGCTAATAAAAGTCTTAATCTGAGCTCCACTTTCTTTGGTTGCTTGTGATTAGCACAATATTTATAGTTGTGTTGAAGCTGTCTCCTTTGTGATCTTTCTCACCCCATTACTGAAGCTGTTAATCCATGTCATATCACAATGCTTAAGCCAACAAAATTGCATACATGCAGATGTCATAGCTGACTGATGCAAGTTTCTTGGATCCTAATTATATAGACAACAGCTTCCATGTCATGCAAATAGTTTGAAAACCTTCAAGGAATAGAAAAAATAAGTATGCTGTATTAAATATATCTTTAACATAATCCTTGGGTATTTTAGGAGGAAAAAAAGCATGGGGGATTGAGTCTGAGGTGGATTTATGCCTTTCAAATATATTATAGTTCTCATTCTCAGATTTTAGAGGATCTATCCACAAATCTCCCCATCCAGAATCAACACCCTTTTCAAACTACTCTGTTGTTTTAAAACCTAAGTACATAGTATAAGTCTTATGTTTTCTTTATATTGTTGGAGAGTGTGTTCTAACAAAAGATAAAGGAGCTCTCAGACATTAAGTTAAGCTCAGAAGAATGTCAGTGTGAACAAGTATAGTAATTCCAGCAAACCCCAATAACAAAGAAATATCTGGAATTCCATTATAAATGAGGAAAATCCAACAGTTTCTTTTTGCTTCTCTTTAAGGTTAACCAAGAAGCATCAACCAATATTTTGATCATAACAATAAAATATTCCAGATATCTTATGCAGACAAGGAGTAGAGGTCTAAATTTCAGTTCTTCTCACATTCCTCAAATTGTTTTAAAAGATGAATAAACAGTGAATGTGTTGTTTTGATAACCCAAGAGATTTCTAATCAGGTATATAAATGTTTTCTCCAAAATTTATCATTCTTTCTTCTCCTTGGGTCAGGTACTACATTTTTCCTACTCAGTATAGTTCAAATTCCTCTTCACCCACTTATAAATTAGTAATGAGCCTAACATTTTCAAGTTTTAACAGTACCTTGGGTCAAAAACAGGGAATTGTATAGGGCAATGGATGCCACATGGTTTTAAAAGTGTGGACCAAGGGGTCAAAGTTCCTAGTTTCAAATCCTGCCTTTACCACTTACTAGCTGAGTGGCCTTAGGCAAGCAGCTTAACCTATCTGAAACTTAGTGACTTCACTCATGAAATAAGGATAATAGTACCTCCCTCCAAAGATTATTGTGTGATTAAATGAATTAATGCATGTGAAGCACTTTGAATGGCATTTAGTACATTGGGTGTATTTAATAAAGTGTTAGCTGCAATCATAATCAGTAACCTTGGTGTCCATCTCCAGGAAATTCTTTGGAGATGACTATATTCACCCTTCAAGATAATATGGTAGGGCTGATAGTTAATCTCTCTAGTTCATTTAAGTGAACATCTGGTCAAGTTTTCATTCCAAATAATATCAGTTGGAATGAATCAGCCAGAACATGACTAAATAAGGCAAACATTCTCTAATTCTACTGTATTGCTAACCAAAAATGCCTTTTCCCCTATGCTTAGGGCCAGAGACAATGTTAAGGCAGGGTGGTAATTCATTTTGTTTCATGGACAAGGAGTGTTTAAGCTAAATACATGGATTCAAATTGCAAATATAGAGATAAAATATTTTTTTAGGAGCAGGAACTTACAACACCATTCAGTACTCCAGGAATGTATCCACCAAATCCTAGTTATTTTGTGTGATAATTCTTCTCCCACAGAGAGGAAGGATGGAGCTAATATGACTGATCTACACATAACAATCTTTACCGACATTGCATACTACTCTGTAAAATGTCACTTCCTGTCCTCAAAACCTTGATGTCCCATAGATTCTTAAAATGGTACAGATCCTTTTGCTTCATAAGAATTATAGAGATAAGGAGATCTTTGAGGTTGTCTGTTGTTCAACCACCATATTTTAGAAAGGGGATAATTTAAAGGTAAAGCAGAAAACTGACTTATTTAAGGTCATATAACAAGTTTAGGGCAAAACTAGGGCCAGAATTAGATCACCTAATTCCTAAGGCAGTACATTTCACATGATGCCATACCTCCCCAGATGTCTGTAATTTCTACCTGAAATTACAGAAAATATCTTGACACACTGATTTCCAGAGACATATTAGCCTGAATTTCCTTCTTCTATTGCCCATTTGTAAACTGAATAGTGAAACCAAAGTTCTTTTCCACCTTGGCCATCTGGACACCATATGTAGCATATTTGGCATGTTTAAAGATAAAACAAATTGTGCATGTGGCAAAAAAAAAACCTCAGTAAGCGATCAACAATGCATTGTATCTGGGATGACTTTAACTATCTCCTGAAAACTTTAGATGGTCCAGGTCTTAGGCTAAATTCTTCTGTTTTAAAAAATTTTTTTAGAGATGGGAGTCTTGCTATATTGCCCAGGGTGGATTCAAGCTCCTGTCTTCCAGCTTCAGCCTCCCAAGTAGCTGGGACCACAGGCACATGTCACCATGCCCGGCAATTGGGCTAAATTCATTATGGAATGATTTCATTTACTGTTCACAAGCACTCTAGGATGTAGTTAATATTATTGCCATTTTTTGACAGATATAAAAACTGAGACTTAGAGAAGTTAAGTCAGTTGCCTAAAGTCACAAAGATATGAAGTATCAGAGTCTAGTCATAAACTTTGGTATTCTTACCCTGAAGCCTGTGTAAACCTTTTCTGATTTGGGAATATCACTGCCATTGGCAGATCTACCACTGTCTCTAATTGTTCTACTTCTTGCTTTAAAGTTCGCATGAACACAGCCTAGATTTGTTGGCCAGATGCTGTTTTTCCCAACATTTCTTTAACACTTATATAATAGTTAGGTGCCAGGCAGTGTTCTAGCAATATATGCATATCACATATATATTTATGTAATCTGTACCACAGCCCAATAAGTTAGATAAAATTAATATCCTCATTTTATAGATAAGGAAATTCAGGCATTTGTGCAATGTCACATAGTTGTTAAATGGCATACTCTACCACAAAAGTCGCACTATTTAATGTTATACCTTTTTTTCTTCTTAAATCAAGGCGTTCTATTTTCCAAATAAATAAATAAATAAAACTTAACGGAGAAGTGCTTTGATTGAAGGAAGTTCAAGTGGCCCCACATTTCTCTCCTTATTACCCTTACCATAGTAAACTTTGGGGTATACCAAGGATCACAATTTGAAAACCACTGCTTTAGAATGTGCTTAAATCGTTTTTCTTCTTCAATTATTTTACATAATTGTTACCAGTTCTCAGCTGAAAAAAATTGTGTTGCCACAAGCAATAAGTTGCAGATGGTGATGAAACCATTAAAAGTGATAATTAAAAGGACTATGTAATAACATGGTAAAGTGGCCATAATATGAGTGGAAAAAAGGAACACAAAATTGTATGCATTGTACAATTATACTTGTGTCAAAATCTTTATGCATATACATCTTGGAGTGGCTGTGTTAGAGCAGTGGAATTATGGGTGATTTTTTTCTTTTTAAAACTTCATATGAGGCTATTCTATCATCTAAATTAAAAGCGACCCAAGAAAATACCAAAAAAAGAAATATTGCCAAGAAAGGACTCATTTTTTAACCTAAAGGAAAGACTTCAGTTGTAGGTGAGCTATTAGGACAGCGATTCTTCTTTAGATTTTATTTTTGGGGCATCTATTTCATAATGATCTAGTAGCATCTGGTAGATTAGTATTATTTATTTATTTATTTTTAAGAGACGAAGTTTTTCTATGTTGACCAGGCTGGGCTGCAGTGGTTATTCTCACGCACGAACCCACTACTGACCAGCATGGGAATTTTGACCTGCTCCGCTTTGGACCTGGGCCTATGTACCTTGTGAAATTTTAAGACTATAGCAAGCTCTCTTCTCAAAGAAATCATTTACTTTTGTTTTTAAATACAGTTTAACTTCAGAGATCCTTACAAAAATTTTTTTAAAAAAAATAGTATATCAGTTGCAGTTTTCATTTGAAACCAATAGCAACAATTCTATTTAGGAACTACTTGCACCATCTCAGAAATTCCCAGACCTGGTTGGTCATCAGAACAACCTGGGAAGCTTTTGGAAATAATAAAATGCCTGGGCTTGCAGGAGATTATGACTCAGTAGACAAGGGATGGAAGTCTTCTGTGGTTTGTTTAAACAAAGATCTGTAACCAGGTCAAGAAAACACCATTTTAAGGTGATTAACCGTTCTGATTTTCCTAAGTCTGTCCTGATTTTAGCACAGGCTAAAATTTTAGCTCCTGGAAAGTCCTATATCCCAGGAAATCCCTCAGTTCTGGGCAAACAGAAACAGTTGGTAATCCTAAATAATTTTCTCTAGGTTCCTAATCAGGACATACACTTGAATCGCCTCTAACCATGGTGAAAACACAAAGAAATAAAAACTGGAAAGAATGGAGTGAATATCTCTTTGGGGAGCACTGGAACCATCAACATGGTCACATTTGCAAAAAGAAAAACCACTCAGATTTTTAATCTTCCAAACTTCCTGAATGTTTCTCTTTCCCAACAAGTATTTTATTTAAGAGAATATCATAGGGTTTCTTAGCTGTTATGACTCTATTCTAAAATGCCTCTAAGGAAAAGACCAAAAGAATAACAATTTTATTCAAAATATAGGTCCAATCCCCAGCCATCATGGGTAAATATTGCTTTTATTTTTGTTTCTTTCTTTTTGCCTTTCCAATGAAAAGATAGTAAGCCCAAATATTAATGAGAGGGCTTTCTTTCAAAGTTTGGACTAGAATTAAAGTGTTTGGGTCACTTGTTCCATCTGTTGAAGTTGGAATTGGGTAGAGTATAATTCTTGGATTGTATTACCTTCTTTATCTTTTGTTCAATAGCAATATATTTGGAGGTATGAAATAAGGAACTCTCCAGCATTAGCAATGGGATGAGTGCTATTGTTATCATTAGAGATTTAGTCTATTTCAAGGAGCACATATTGAACCATAAGAAGTTGCATAACTTTAAGCAAACTTCTTACAAATGTAATGATGAATGACTTTTTGCCCTTTCTGCATCAAATCATAGTGTGGGGCAAAAACTGACCAAATGGTTCATTTTCAATCCTTGTCCCAAATAAGACTATACTATTTTCTCAGGGAAAACAAAACACTGTTATTTTTACCTTTCTCAACTCTGGGTTAAGGAGAAAGAAATTATATGGAAGTTCAGAAAGATATGATTTCAAAACAAGTCCTTTTAACATTCATCCCCAGCACAGAATCTTGGGTAAAGTTTTAATAGTTTTGGTTATGCTTTCAGTGCCTTATTTACTTTAACAACAGGCTTCCTAACTAGGATCAGAGAGCAAATAATCTTGCTAAATCAAGTTGTCATCCTAACCAAAGCAAAAGAAAATCAATGGATTGCAATGCTTGAGAAGAGCTGAAATGACTTGTGTGCAGTCAGCTGGCAGTATTGTGTAGTGGCTTACACACTGGCTCTGGAGGCAAATTGGTTGTGTCCAAACCAAGGTTTTCCTTTTTACTAGCTCTGAAACCAAAGACAAGATACTAACTTTAAGCTTCAGTCCCCATCTGTAAAATGGAGTAATGATACTGACCTCATAGAGCTTTTGTGTGGCTTGAATGAAATAAGCAAAGCACTTAGCATGGTGGTGAGAAGTGAGCTATGTGCTCAGTAAGCACTGGGTGCTGATGTAATTCTCTCTTCTTCATTCTCTGTGCTCCAATTGCATAGAATTTCTTCATTCCTAGAATGGACCACATGTTTGATTTCAACCTTAGGCCTTCACAGATGCTATTTCACTTGCAGGATGTGCTCCTCCTGCCCTTCACGTTACTAAATCCCATCATCCTTCCTGTCTCTGCTCTACAAAGAGGTCTTCCTTGGTCACCTACACCATGGGCTGGTCATAGTATCTTCCAGAACTTCCCCTTTATTTGTAGGGACTAATATATAGTAGTTGCTTAACAAATGATCATTATGACTAACCTTATTACTATTTAAAAACTTAATGGCCTAAATCAAATCAGTAGGGCAGAGGGAATAGCTTTACAAAATATGGGGTTTGTAGCCAATGGGTTCTGCCACCTGTCAAAGGAAGTAACCAGGCTACAGCAGGATGTATCATGTAGTACTTGCCAAATTGCAGTAATTATACTAACTTCGTGGTTTTTGCCATATGTATATAATATCTATAGTGCTATTTTCCCAGAATTTTCTTTATATTGGTTCATTTTTTTGTTAACTTTGATGTGAGAAAATATTAAATCACAACCATTAATGGGAAACCAGTCTTTGAGAACCACTGATCCAGTTCAACATTTTCCTTTTCCAGATCAGCAAACTAAGAACCAGAGAAGAAGAGGAACTTGCCCACAGTCTCATACCAAGTATGTATCAATGATATATCAACGGCAACAATTCAGATCCCTCACTTCTTAGGGGGTATTTTTTGTCATATCCTACACTGCCTCTTATAAGTTTCATTTGACACAGCCTGTTTGAGTTAGGTTGACAAATTTAAACAGGTTTGACAGAATAATTCATCCTTATTTTTGATGACTTATAAAGATAACTAAGGAACCACCCTGGTGGTAGATGTTTCTAACAGAAAGATAATGTCATAATCTAGAAGAGTGATTTATGTTTCAGAAACTGTAACAGTCTAGTGACCTTCTTTCCCATCTCTTAAGATCACACAACAGTACCTTCTACCTACTTTATCAACAAGTAAAAACAATAAAATTAATCAGAACCAAAGTTCATTATTGCAATAACAGTATTGTAGTGGTAAAGCACAATTCAATGTTTTTAGTATATTCAAAGAGTTGTGATGGTTGACACAATTATCACCAGAATATAATATTGTCAAGGTTCATCATGTAGCATATGTCAATACTTCATTTTTTATGGCTGAACAATATTTCATTATACGAATATAACACATTTTGTTTACTCATTCATTAGTTGATGGACATTTCAGTTGTGTTTACTTTATGGCTACTATGAATAATGCTGCTCTGAACACTCATGTACAAGTTTTTGTGTGAATGTAAGTTTTCATTTGTCTTGGGTCTGTATATACCTAGGAGTATAGAATCACTGGGTCATATTGTAATTCCATGTAAAGCCACTATTTTGCCTGTCCCAAATCCTTGACTCCTTCTAGTAACAATCCTCCCTGGCCCTCTCCATTTTGCTGCATAATTTCTTCCTCTTTGGCTAATCTTGGCAGAACTATCAATCAGCTCATCAGGATTTTCCCTGGCTATAGGATGAGCAGGTGATCCAAGTCCTACCAATCAGATACCTCTTCCTGGAGTCTGACTCTTTGGCAGAGGGACATCTACCAAAGGAGTCAGAGCTCATAAATTAATTTTCTATCATCTACATCACAGACTGGCATTTATACTTCAACTTTTTCTTTAAGGATTGAGTTATACCATATCCGTCCAATAAGTTGCCTGATTTTGCTTTTTGCCTAAGCAGGTCAAGGGTAGCCTTGTTGCTTACAACTGTCTTCAGGCACATATTGGACACTTTCCTTAGATATGTAAAAACACATGCGTATTTATTACCCTGAACTGGTCTTTCTGTTGATGTTATAATTTAATCAACCCAAATCTTCCCTCCCCAGCCCATCATCCAAGTGGGAACAGGAAAAGCACCCTCTATTATATGCTTTGATCCCCGAAAAGAGGAGCTTCAAACAAGTCCCTGAACTTGCCCTGTGTCCCAAAGACAAAGATGCACATGCCAGAGCCACCAACAATAGTTCTTTCTTGGTCAGGTTATAATCAGAGGCATTTGCATCAGTATAGTCCCTGCTCTTTCATGTATACATAAAGGATGCAGTTAAAACAAATTAAGGGTTTGCCTGCCTTTATTCTGTATTAATCCACAGAAGGGTTCTTCAAACCCAACGATAGGGTCCTGAACTCCCTTCTTTCCAACTGTGAAAGACAAAATGCACAGGACGATTAAAAAGATGATTTTACTCAGGCTATTACAATAAGAAAAATGTTTATTAATGAAGACTATCTCAAAGTAAAGGAAGGGGCCTGTGGTTTTATGGAGGGAAGTAGACGAATCAGGGGTGTAGAGGTGGGCCTCAACTGAGTCATTTGCAAAGGGTGGTTCTTTGTGGTTAGCTCTTTCCTGAAACATTAAAGCCTCAGAAATTTTTGGGGGGCAACAGAGGACTTAGATAAAGTTAGATTTGGCCCCTTCCTTCCTTCCTTCCTCTCATACTTTTGTTCCTTCAGGAAATATACATTGAGTATCTCTTTTTATTCTGGGACTAGGGCTCTGGCCTTAAGCTAGAAGGACCTTGATCTCAAGGTCCTTGTAAAAGGCCTCAGAACTTAATAGGTACCTTGACCTGCATAGGCTGAGGGAGCCCTTGGTTTTGAGGCAGAATCTTCCTCTTACTACCTCATTCTCATCATTCCCATTCCCAGGTCACCTCTTTTCTGTTGGTCTCTTTGCCTTCAGACAGGATGCCCCTCTTTCTGAATAGCACTTCTACATTTCCCTACTACCTCCTAGGTCAGTTTAAATGTCTTTCCCACCAAAGAACTTTCTAGATTTCAAATGCAGTACATAAGATAGTTTGGGGAAGGTTTAATGTTCCTACCAAACCTCATCCCATTCTTTAATAGAGATAGCATATTTCTTCTTAATCTGGCGTAAAGCAGTCTCTAAAAGCAACCTCAGGATATCCTCTAGCCTCCTCTTCCAACCACACTGACTCCTCAAAATGTCTCTTATATAGAAATTGTAATAAGTCCCCAGACCTGAATGAATCACTCCTTTTCTTATTATATTATTTAACAATCTGCCTTATTGAAATTATTTATAAATGTCTGTTCTAATAGTTTGTAAGACAGTTTTTTATTCATATGTCTATCTCCCAAAATGCCCTATATACCTAGCAGGTATAAATCTTCCTAAGTTTGAGGAGTAAGCAGGAATTATAAATACTGCAGGGAAAAAATTTGTACTTCAGTGTAAAACTATACATTGTCTATAGCATATCCTTCTAGTGCTATCTTATTCGGATTCTATGGGAGCTACAAATCTGTGAGCCGTAGATAAATGATAGCAAGGTCAAATAATTCTTGTCTATAGATGTGCAAATTCTATTCAGTAAAGGTTCAAATGACTTTCATCCCCCACTGTGGAAGAGCCCAGTTTTCCCTCTATTTATACATTCATTTCAATATTCCTGACATTTAAATGTATGTAGTTCATTTTTACTGGTTTTAATACATCTCTATTTTCCTTATAACTGAGTTAAATAAAATTTTAACATGTGCTCTTTTCTATGTCTATATGAGAGTTGTGATTTTACCTGTTTTTGAAAATTATGTTTTAGCAAGGTTGAATTGCATTAAATTGCTCAGATCATCAAAGTAAACTCAGGAAAATCCTCACAGGCATGAGTTCAGGGGAAACAGTGTAATAATTACAAATACAGGATCTGCAGTCAGACTCCGTAGGATCAAGATCTACCACTTTTTTCAAGCTACTTATCCTTTTTTGTGCCTGAGAGCAGATAAGAGTACTTATTTTATAGAGTGGTTGTAAGGATTATATACGTTCATCAATGTGCAGCATATAATGAGATCAAAAAATATTATATATTAATATTATTAATTAGTAAGGAGACAGGTAAGTAAATTCTGGAGCCCATTAAATTCTAGCAGGTTAAAGACAGAAAGCAAAACTTTACCAATCACACGTCTCAATTCACAGCCATAGTTCCATTTATAGGAGGAAAAGTTGAGTTGATAAAAAGTAGAATCAAGCTTACTTGAGATATTATTCTGCAAGTTTGTCTCACTTTGCTAGCCCTGGGATTTTTCGAACCAAGGCCACTTGATTGACAGACAATGAGTCCTTCCTGTTTCTCTCTCTCTCACTTTTAGACACAACTCCTCCCCGACCCGCCACCCCCTGGATTTCTTACAAATCTCCTTTCTGATTCCAAATATAAAAGGGGGCTGAGGCACAATTATCAGGGACATTTCTATCTCAGGAAACCCATTTTCAAGGTACTAATTTAGAATCTCTTTTCAGCCAATTCCTGCCAAAGTATTTTCTGAGAGATTTTTTTGGGCCCTTCATGACCTCACATTTTACCATCTATGCTTTTGGCCAGATGATAGCAGGCTCCTTTATGGATATCTCTGATTGTATGTCTGGAAAATAAAGACAAAAAAGGGTATAAAGAATCCAGAAACGGTACAGGTAGGAAAAACAAGTGTCAGATCGACCTGGGAAGCCAGATTGGGACGAGCAGCATTTATCTGCATACAAACTGCAATTTGTGAACTATATTCAATGGAAAAAAGTTATATTTCAGGGAAACAATCACCACGATTGCGCTGTTTTTTATAGGGGTGGAGGACTTTTTTGGTTTGGTTTTGGTTTGGGGTTTCTTTTCTTTTTTTTTCTTTTTTGGCTACTTTTGTCTATAATAGAACAAATACTAATAAAAAAGATTCTGATGCATAATTCCACTTTTTATGGTCTATTCTTCTACTCTGTGCCCATATCCATGGGTAAAAGCTGAAAACCACATTTATTTTTTTCACATAGAGTCAATTTTCTTAATTATGAATTCACAAATTCTTAGAGGTTAAGTTAGGGAAACATTTGAAGCATGTATATCTTAATAAGTTCTTCTGGGGACCTTAATTTTGATAGTTTCATAAAAGGATATAGGAATACTCCAAACTTAAGACTCACTGTTTTAGAGGACTAAAAAAAATAGAACAATTTTATCACCTCTTCCAGTCAGTGGACAATAGAGATGCACGTATGAAGAACTGATTTTGACTCACTCTTTGTTCCAGCTCTTCTCCAAGGCCAGCACTTGGCGTGAGTAAGTGCAATACAGGGTGAGACAGAGAGTGATTGCAAGGAGCCACAGGACTATACATTGCAGCTTTACAGGATAATAAAGAGACCACTTTTCAAAGTTCTTGTCTATTCAGTGTAATAGAAAATAAAGAGAAATTGGTTCATCTTTCATTTGGAGAAGTAAGCCTACCAGGTCATCTGGTTAAGTGATGTGAACCAAGTTCATTCAAGTGTTGCATAATGTTCTGATTCTTTAGAATGTTTGGAGGGATTTGTTCCCTGATGCGGCTGAACAGTCACCACAGTAAGACTATCAATGACTCATCACAAAGGTCAAAGGGGAAAAAAAGTATTCTTGCTCTTCCAATATGGCATAAATGGTTGGATTCATTCTCCCTGTTTTTAACCTGCTTCTGAAATGTCTTGAACTGGATAAACCAGAAGGAAAAAAAATAAAAGATTCATTTACTGTCCAGTTTGATTCCTCAGTAGACAGCACATCCATATTTTAAATTTTAAAATCATATATTTAGCAGCTTTTAAAAAAGAAGTTGCTTTTGACCAAGGAATGTCATATTTAGGAATTATTTACCTCTGAACAATTAATCAGAATCCCTAGGAGTAGTCCCTATGCATCCTTAGTTTTAAAAAGTTTAGTGATGCTAGCATGAGAACCATTGGTTAAACCAAGAAACATCTGAATTTTTAACACCATTTCACTTTCATAAGAATGATGTGGTCCCTTAGAAATCACTTCAAATTCAAAGGCTGTTTCCTTATCTATAAAGTGGGGGGATATCCAACAAACATTATATTAGGCTTTAATAAATATAAAAAAAGAAGGGCGCACTCTAAAAATTAAATGTTAATCCTTTTCCATCCTACAATAGACACTCTCCCCCACAAAGAGTTATAAAAGTGACAAATGTCTCATTACCATATTCAAATGTAATGAATTTAAAATAACTGAGTTTTTTTAGATGATTAATTCTGACCAAGCTCTTTTCCTCTTTGCTGAGTGAATAATAATAATTAATTTACAGTAAGCAGGTGATTCACATTCTACTCACACTCTGATTTCCTGGCTAGGACCAACGCTGAGGATCAAGCCATCTTGGCTGGCTGCCTATTCAGCCATGGGATTATTCTTCTTTACAAACAGACCCAGCCAAAGCAAAATGAATTCACATCCAGCTGAGACGATTGTCCTTATCAACACACATCTTCTGGGAATGTCCCCCAATCTCTGCCACATGTCCTATGTCTACTTTTGTGATGATACAAGCAACCATTTTTGCATATTTTTTCCGTGCCAATTTGTGCTAATTATTTCACATATATTATTGCATTTAACCCTCACAATAGCTCTTTGAAAGAGATATTATCTCCATTTTCCAGAAGAAAAAACAGGCTTAGAGAGGTTAGGAAACTTGCCCACAGGCACAGAACTGATATTTACACCTGGATTTGAATTCAAGTCTGTCTGGTGCTTAACCACTATACCAAATTCTTTCTTGACTTGCACAACAAATTAAGTCCCACCCAGATTCTTCCCTTTGTTCTAGCTCAAATCACATAGCAAATTTCTTATCTCAGAAAACTGAGAACTTAGCATTTCTGTTACTATAATAGCTAACATTTATTCAGGAATTACCAGGCACTGAGTACTTTATATGCCTTATTCTTTTCTTTGAACCATCTATGGTAGACTTTTCATGTTAAAAAAAATTTTTAACTAATGAAATATTTTACGTGTTCAAAATTATATGTATGTACTTACAGTTGTATACCATGTCCACTAACCTTATTCCACATACTCTTTGCTCCTCCCCCTCTGCTCATAGGAAACTATTGCAATTCCTATGAACCAGCCAAGCTGTCTCTTGCTTCTGGTCTTTTGCACGTAAACTTCTTTTCTTCTGCCATATGCTCCTCAATACCACTTTCCTTCTCCCTACTCATTCTTCAGAACTCAGTTTCCCTTACCCTCCAAAGATGGTTTTATGTGTCTTATGTCTGGGCTGATCCTTTTGGTAGCATTTAACAGTTTATATTTTCATTTGTGATCTATTTGTTTGTCTCTCCCTTCATGTTGGGAGCTCTTATACTACAGTGACCAACGCATCAGGCAACAGATATGCATAACAAAGTGCCCACATAGGGTAGATCCGTAGGAAATCTTTTTAAAAATAATGCAATTAATTACAATTTCTATAATCCACACTGAACCTGCCAGGCTACACCTCATGTGATTTCAAACCCCTGCTTTTACAGCATCATGAAGTAGAACCAAGGCTGTTTGGCACAAGATGGTAGGAACTATAGAACTGTTTTACTTATTCAGTAACTTTCTTTTTCCTTTTTCATTTATTAGCATTTCCTGGGCCATTCTCAAACTTTGCCTTTTGACAAACATAGAAATGTTAGGTAAAATATCAGTTTGTTTTAGATTTAGAAGAAGGAATGAGGAGCAAATGGATTAATTAAATTGCTAACCCCAGTCTGGATTTTATGTCCTTCTTAACACATGGACACAATTTCAACTCTTTGGAATTAATGTTAAATTTTAAAACAAAATTTTGGGACTTAAAAAACAATAAAACTTATATGCCAGATCTTTTGTCTGACTGTGAACCGGTAAGTCTTTGCCTCCCCAAGACAATGTCAAAGTACACTTCTCCAAGAAAATTTAAAACTCTAAAACCAATCAGGGTGTTCTAATGGAATTAAGAAAAATCCCAAGTTGTATGATTTTCAGTCAATATGAAGCTATTACCATTTAAAACAGAGACTTCTGAAGTTCTGAGGATTTGCTTTTTGAAGATAGACCCATCAATTCCCAGACTGCATTCAGGTGTGTGAACTGCATTTGAAAGGACCTGAAGGACATGGTGCTGAAAGAACAGTTCCTACTGGAGATTTTTCACCTATGCCAGAACAGACAGGGAAGCGAGACCTGGGAATCTTCTCCAAGTTAGGAAGCACCAGCAGCACTTAACATAAAAGAGTGTCATTAGAAACAGTATCAGATTAGAGACACCAGAGATACTATTTTTTATAATATTGTTTGAGAACCACCTGCAGCAGAATTACCTGGAGGATGCAGATTAACATGCAGATTTCCTGAATACATTAAGACACTTGATATCTATTCTCAAACTGCCCTCTGAGAGTGCTGCACTCATAAACACTCCCAGAAGCGATGGATGTCAGAACCTATTTTACTGCACACTCACCCAACTGTACAGACTATAGATCAAGGGTTGGCAAACTCTTGCTGTATAAGATTAGACAGCGAATATTTTCGGGTTTGTGGACCATATATTCTCGGTTGAAACTGTTCAACTATGCTGCTGCAGGTGGAAAGCAGCCATAGGCAATATGTAAACAAATGGATGTTACTGTGTTCCAATAAAACTTTATGGACATGGAAATTTGAAAAATACTTGCTTTTCATTCAGGGTCCCCCACATTTGAGCCCTTGTCCAGTCTTTCAGGCCCTATTCATTACTACCCTACAAGCATTGTGCTTTCCAACCAAGCAGGATTGCTCACTGTTCTCCCCACATTTCTTACTCTGCCAGGAATGACCTCATCCGTCTTCCTCTGTCAAAATCCCACTCTTTCTTCATCATATGTGATTTCCTTTTCAGAATGCCTTTACTGATCTATAGCTCTCTTTTCCTCTTGTGACAACATTCATTACAGTCTAAGAAGCATTAAATTTGAATATGTGTCTTAGCTACTGTATAGTAAACTTCCACAATTCCTTGGAATATTCCCTGGCACAAAATAAGTACCCAATAAATATATAATGAATTGATTAAACAGACTGTTTCCCTTTTGTTTCTCTAGCAGGGTTTTCCTCTCTTCATAGCTGAGGCAGAGTGGACTTGGCTCAGATATTATCTCTTCAGTATTTGGATTATTTGGAGACAAAAAAACAGAACTGTCAAAAAACAGACCTATAAATATATATATTTATAGATGCAAACTTTATAGACAAAAATTCCTTTTTGTTACAACTAATCATTTTGTAGTTATATTATGTGAGAATATGTTCACAATGAATTTTTTTGATAAGAAATAAACAATTTAACAGTTAACATTATAGTTTAAATGTTAAAACAATTCCTAGTAACCAGCCATTAAAAATTATTAAATAAGTTGTTAGATATCACATAGTCAAAGCTGAGTAATTTTTTTTAAAAAAGGATGAATAAAGATAATTCAAAAGTCCACAGTTCTTTAAAAGAACAAATTCCTAAGTGGTTTCTTGAATTTTATTCAATGTTTTCAAAGGTAAAAAAACAAGCAAACTTGATTTTTATATTATCACATCTACTAACATTTTGTAAAGTTATATTTCCAATAAAATTAGATCTATCATTCTTATGGGGAATTTTCATCTATGCCTTTTCCTGAATTAAAGACTTCTCAGAATCCAGATGTAAAAATTACTGGTTGTAAAAATCCAGATAGTGAAATTAATCATCATTATGTGATTTATGATTAAATTTTAATTACTGATTATTGAATTTTAAATAAATAATTATGAATTGCCAGTCAATATTACCAATTACATCCATAACAAAGAATGATCAATTTAACAATATTATACCCTTATTTTATTTTGTGCAAGGGTAATTGCCAAGGTCTACATTCACCAGACTTACCACAATAACATAGACATTTTATGAATCCTATCCATCTGTTAAGTCACTCAAATTTTTAGTTTCAGAATTAATGTTTAGTTAAAATTTAAAAATAAATTAAAGATAAAACACTTTCCCAGAAAAGTAATCCATTATAATTTTTACACAGTACTTAACCTCAGATTCTCTACTGAAAGCCTTCCCAACATGTATTCAATAAATGTACAGTTTTATGAACTTTAGGTTAGTCAGATCTTGATATACTCTTATTCCTAGAACTGATTAGTCAACCTTATTGCAAAAGACTGCAACATATATTTTTATAGGTGTAACTTTTATAGCCCCAAATTCCTTTCTAGTACAACTAATCATTTTGTAATATACTGCGTATATGGTCATATTGAATTTTTTATAAGAAATAAACAATTTAGTAAATTAACATTGTACTTTAAATGTTAAAACAATTCCTAATGACAAATCAACATTAAGAATTGTTGAATAAATTGTTATACATTGCATAGTCAAAGCTGAGTAAATTCTAATATGAGCTTTGCTAAAAAATATTCATCTTGAAAAGAGTTTGTATCTTATTTTTAGTATACTTTTATATGATAAATTTTATATATGTATTTGACTACATCTTTAGTCTAAGGATATCTTTAAAGGATAAATGTCTAAGAGTTTTATGACTGTAACAGAAGGTAATCTGATTTGATTTTCCAAAATACATTTTTCACTTTGGTCATGTCTTAGACTGATAAGTAATCATTAGCCACATACTACATACAGTTCTACCACTGAAAAACAAAAAATCCAGATAACATTAATTTGATGTGCATTTATTATTTACCTATTGGTCATAGAAATTGGGGCTAAGCACTGAGGAAAAAAAAATAATAACATTTGTAGAGAACAGTTCCGTTGGCATGAAACATCACTTTTTTTTCCCAGTACCACAGCTTTATATTTCCATTTTGTTGATGAGGGAACAGAAATAGAGAGTTTATGTAATTCTCCCAAATTCACTGAGCTAGTTGATGAACCCAGAATTGTGGTCCAGATTTTCTGACTTCCAATCCCATGCTTTTCTCAATCATATCACACTCCACATAAATATTCTAATATTTTTTAATAAGACATGGAAATTTGGGCTATATGATTGGACTAATTGTCTGCAGATATTTTCTTCACGTTTCCAATATAAATTATTCTGAAAGCTTAGGAACATTGAAGGGATCCTGTTTCCTATCCATTCATCTTAATTAGGAAAGATCTGGAAGAATAAGGCATTCCAGGGAGCTGCCTAGACAAGGAGTTATTTATTAACAGAAAAATGGAATCAGACAAAAGCATTGGGATCAGAAAGAATTACCGATGCATTTATGTTCTCTGAATGTACACATGACCATAAAATTCTCAATGAAAGAATTATTCACCAAGTTTCCATTTTTTTCTCCCATATCTTTTAGTATCTGTCATTCATACCCTCGCCTGTTTGCTACTTATGTTGGAGCCAGGAGGTGCCCTAGTCTTGTGGAGCCAGCAAGTTTCTGTCTGGAATGAAAGGAGCTTCTCTTTTTAGAGTGTCATTTCATTTCACTACCTTTCTTTGTGCATTGCTTAGTTTAGGCTCAAGGAAATACTAAATAAAAGTTACCATTTTCAATGTTAAGTCTAAGCTTCATGCCCAGGTTCCTTGAGCCACTGAAGCTCTCAACAAAAATGTTCCCAATAAGACAAAAGTGATTGGTTTTCTAGCCTGTCTCAAATAGAGTTAGGATTGGTTAATTCAGAAGCCCAGATTTCTGAAGAGATATACCTTCTCTTAGAATGTGAGTTGAAAATTTTCTGCCATGATATGAATTATGATTACTTTTATTGGGGAGGGAACCTAATGTTATTGTTGCAAGCCTCAGCTCTCCAGGAGTGAGGGATTTCTGTGTATCATTCTTGACCAAGAGTTATTCTTAAAAGCCAATGATCAAACTAAGACAGTAATCTATCTGGTAAAGGAATCAGGTTTAAAAATTCCAATTAAAGGATCAACTTCCAACAGACAGCAGATTGTAGAAGAATATGAGCAATGAATATAGGTTAAGTGGTTCTTTTTCAGAGGGAGCAAGACAGAGCTAGAATAGGTAAGGGGTACATAGGACACTTGAACTCTATGATATTTTGTAAATTAAAAACATATGAATAAAATATGGAAAGTTAACATTTATAAACACTAGACAGTGAGCACATAGGCATTTGCTAAATTACTCCCTGCTTTTCTGTACTTCTAACTTTTCATTGAAAAGGAAGGAACGAAGGGAGGGAGGGTGGGAGTGATTTAAAAAGGAATTTGTTATTGTTATTTTTATCTTTGAATAGTAAAAGGTAAGAGAGAATCGTTTTATTTTAAATAATAGGAATGAGAATCTTTCAATAATGTAAAATCAATGAAATTCTTTTGTAAATGGACAAAATACATGAATAGTAACTGGAAACGTAACAAAATAAGTACATTTTCTAAAACCTGGGAAAAATATTGCGAACTATAGTTGCTGGGAAAGAGGTTAGATAGGTTATATGTTGGGGTTTTTTGTTTTGTTTTGTTTTGTTTTCGTCCTGTTATATCCGGTAACTCGATTTGTTGTCTGGCCTTTACTCAGAGATTTTCATTTAGGAGATTAAATTGCACCTGTAAGCCTGCCTCAAGGAAACTAGAGCATTAGAGCATTCGAAGTGAATTATCTGTTTTATCCTATAGGTCAGCAACTACTTTAAAATTTGTCTCCTTCCCACTTAAAGCAAAAGGAAATTCTGTGTTTGGAACTGGTTTTAGAACATTTGAGAATAATGAAATCAGAGAGTTGCTTGGTGGATAAGACTGGGAAGGAAACTTCCACAACTGCCCACCAGGAAGGTGATTATGTCGTGTCCTATTAACTAATCTTTTGGTGGAAAGGATTTACCTTGAGGACATTTGTAAGCCTTCAATTCACACCCTTATCATCATGATCATTTTCCCACTCAGCTGCCCAACTGCTGAGATGATTTGTGTGAGGTGACAATTTGACTTTGATGAAGCCTTTTATTTTATTTTTATTTCTCATTTTAAATAATAGATCTACCTAATGGAGTAGAGAGATAAAAGCTTGGTTCAATAATTTTCCGTCAGCAATTTTCACAATACTCAATAAATGTGTTTTTATCTAAAACAACATCCTGGACACACGTTTGAAAATAACATTCTTTATGATTATAAAAGTAACTCATACTAACTATGAAGATTTTTTAAAATATAACAATGCATGAAGGAAAAAACTAAAAGTTACCCATAATCCTATGATTCACCCTTTACTATTATTTCTTATAGGTTTTTCTCCCTACATGTATATATTATTAATATTATCAGAGCAGGAATTTTTTTCTGCATGCATGATTCAGATTATTAAAAATATTTTATAATCTGGTATTAACATTGTGCACATATTTGCAACCTGTTTTTAGGTTGCAATTAACACTTTGGTCATCAGTTTTTTTGTTTTGTTTTTTGAGACAGGGTTTTGCTCTGTTGTCCTAGGCTGGAGTACAGAGGTGTAATCATAGTTGACTGTAGCTGGAAGCTACAGTCCTGGGCTCAAGCAATCCTCCTGCCTCAGCCTCCTGAGTAGCTAGGACTACAGGTGCAAGCCACCACACCTGGCGAATTTTTAAATTTTTTTTCAGAGAAATGATCTGGCTGTGTTGCCCAGGGCTCAACTGATCCTTCCACCTTGGCTTCACAAAGTGCCGGGATTACAAATGTGAGCCACTGTACACAACCTGGTCACCAAATATTAACCTGAAACTCAATAGTGGCCTGTCAGAAAAATTCACAGGGTGTGATGGAGGCATATGGAAAATGGCAGTCATTTTTAACATCTATACCAAACATTATTGTAGTATCAATTTGAATCCTGCAAAGTTAAAGTTACAGGACATGGTCAAGTTCATTGCAAAGTTCCTGTAATATTAATGATGTATCTATAGTCTGAGCAAATGGGAGACTAATATTTATTGAGCAACTACTATATGTCAGGCAGAGTACTGAACATTTTGCAAACATTGCCTCATTCATATATGGCATCTGTGGGTAAAAAATGAGGTTTCTAACCTCTGTGCCCATAAAAATGGGAAGAGATAATGTAGGTTCAAATTCCTGCAACTCAATGAAGGAAAAGACAGACGAGGGTGGGTTTTGATTAGAAATATTTAAATTCACTGTCGAGTCAAGGTAAACTGTATAACCCCTCTATTTTCTCCTTATTTTGAGAATGGAGGCACAGCCTTAGTGAGTATTAAAATTTTATCTTCTGTTGAGTATATCTTTGCCTTGTAAGAATGCGGTGCAATTTATTTTTGCATGAAATATATTCTGTGTGCTGCCATATCAGGATTGCTTAGTGCATACTACTGCTTACTGAGGAGAAGTCTCTGTCTTCTGCTGATCTATAGGTAATAGAAGGTGCTTCTGGAATACATCTTCCTAGAGTCATAATAGGATATGCTATGGGCTCACATCACAAGTCATCTCAATGCAAAGTGGCATGTGATTTACTGCAGTTACAGGAAATGCAAATTTCATCTGGTGTGTGACACATAGAAAGGTGTGTTTTCTTGCCCATGTTAAAGAAATAGTTTCCTGTTTGAACATTGTTTTGAATAACCCTTTCCCTGGGAGTCTGACTTAAAGCATCGGTAAACACACTGCTGCTCTTATGTTTGTGATTGTCACAGGTAATATCCTCTACCTTACTAGAAAAAGACATGACAAAGTCTCATGTGTTCATAGGGCTATATGCCTTTGCTAGGAGGAGGGTGGTAGTATATTTCTTTATGTGAGCGTTTGTCAATTAAAGTTAACTTCTTAGAGTTATTTCATTTGTTAACACTTTACTTTTGCTCTTCCCATTTATTATTTCTCTGTTTCCTCATGACAGAGCTCTATCATGGGGTATTTTTTAAGAGCACAGGCTCTGAATCAGATAGTAGAAGGTTTGAATTCCAGTTTGAAGTACAAGCTGTGATACTTTGGACAAGGAACTTTATTTCTCTAAGGCTCATTGTCTCTAGTGGTAAAATGGGACTAATAATCACTCCATATTTATAGAGTCCTTATGAAGGTTAAGTCAATGCATATGAAATTCTTAGCACAAAGCCTTGTTGAAGGAAAGAAGTCCTTAATAAGCCTGTTAGATGGGTGAGGCAAATATGAAGGAGAAAGACACAACTAGGTTAAGTATCTTACTTGCCTACTGCCACATAGTTGCAGAACTGGAGTCAGATCAGCATTCCCATTTCAGTCTTTTTTTTTAAATAGGTTGCTTTGCTTTCTTAATTAAACACATATGTGTATAGCAACTGTTGACTTTTAAAAATATGATGTTTTGTCAACAAATGTAATTATTAGGCATATATTGTGTCAGAAATAGTGGTGAGGCAATGCAGCTATAACAGAGGGCTCACCTACAACTGCCAAGTCCATGTGCCCACACAAATGAGCACATACAAGCACACACCTTCATTCAGAATGTGTCCTCTTTCAAAGGAAACCTTCCTTAGGCTTGCTGCACACACCTTGCTTCAAGTTATGACTCTGTTATAACTTGGGCATTTACTCAGAGCCCCTGCTTTCTTATTAGTAGAAAAGAAATAATAATAGTACCTGACTTTTAAAGTTATTAAGACTAATTAAGATACTGCAGGGAATGTCCTTAGCACAGAGCACTAATAAAACCTCGATAAGCATTAACTGAAATTGCTCTGAGGCAGTACTTACATGAAACTCTGGTTCCATCACCAATTAGCATTTGTCAAAAAGGAGCAGCTTCCCAGAGGAAGTCAGCTTAAGATATCATAAATAATTTTGATAGAGTACAAGCTTTCTCTTTGCTGAGGGTAGGTCAACATACCTGTCTTTGATTTACATTCAGGCCAACTTCCATCTTCCAAACCTTTGCGACCGTCACGGGCCGGCCACTGAGCTTCTAGTTTCCAGTGTCTTTGTTCCACTCTAAAAATGGAGGTCAGAGTTTCAGTTCACCAAATTCAGTGCAGATGCCTTCAAATACTCTGTCAGTGTGCACGAAGAAGCCTGCCATATGATTATGAGCATTAAATGAGTAACTATATGTGAAACAATCATAATAATGACTGGCACATAGCAACAGCTCCATAAATGTTCCCTGTTGTTATTGTTGTTATAATTATCGTCCATTTTTTCCAAAAGGATTTTATCGAGTACCTATTACGTACCTGTAGATGTTCTGGGCACAAGATACATAAAGGTGAAGTGAATAGACCAGATCTCTGCCTTCATGGGGCTTAGCGGGGGTGGGTATGGGGGTTGGTTCACAAAATCAACAAAGTTCAGTATGCTGAGCAGATCAGTGAATGCTTGTGCTATCTAGATGGGTGGTTATGGACTATACTTTTGGTGGGGACCCGCTCCAGTATCTTGTGAAAGGCATAGTGAGCAATTGATTTATGATGGTTGAATAAAAACATAAATGGAGGAATTTCTGAGAGGGAGCTCAGTTAATTCTGGGTATTGCAGATTCTGGGTCACGGCTGTGTGTGCAGATATCGTGCAAACTCTGCAGTTTGTGGACTCTGTTTATGTGGCAAAGTCTGGGTCAGAGTATATGTGGGTGGATGTAAGGAGGGAGACGAGGTTATGAAAGCATGTATATAAGTAAAGTCTTTATATATGTGAGGTAACAAAGAAGACAAAGCGTGAAATTTTTTTTGGTTGTGCATTTTTGAGGTAAATCTCGGCTTGTGTGTGAACCTAAGTGTAGGGTTCTGACTGAGGTAAATCTGGCTCTAATCAGTGTGTAAGATATAAACCTGGGGTTTGTTGTATGAAGGACAGAGCATTAAGAAGAGTATTTTGCGAGGCAAAATCTAGGGATGTGTGCACAACTGTAACCTGTAATGTAATTGTGTGTGAGGTAAATTAGGGGTGGGTAAAAAGCAAAGCCTAGGATGGTGTATACATAAGGTAAGAATGGGTGTATGTGAGTCAATGACAAGCTAAGTCAGAGTGTGTGTGTGTTAGTTGTTGTAAGTCAGGATTTAGCTCTGAGATGAACCCACCTGGGTTAGGCTGGTGCTTCGTGCGTGAGGGGGTCAGAAAGATTTGTGTTTGTGAGGTAAACTCGGGAGTTAGTGTGCGGATGTGAGTCCAAGTTCCTGAGTGTGAACACGAGGACATCTGAACTGTGCGTAAGTGTGTGAAGTCCGGGGGCTGCGGCGTGAGCGGGAAACGAGCGCGCGGTGTGCGTGCGCGCGCGCCAAGTTTGGGCTTGTGTGTGTGTGTGATGGGCACCCGCGCCGCGTCAGCCCGGGAGGCCGCGTTCGGGCTGGGGGTGCGAGGTCCCGCGAGCGAGCCGAGCGCGCCGCTGCACCGGGCCCCTGCGCCGCGCGCTCCCTGGCGCTCTGGCTCGCCGGCTCGCGGGGGACAGGCAGGAATCGGAGCAGCACTGCCGCCTCTGGCGCGAAGGCTCAGGCGCCTCCTCCCGCCCCGCTCACTGTGGCTCGGCGCACGCTGCCGGCGGCTGCCCTTTCCGCCTCTGAGGAAGAAAAGCTCTCGGGTCGCTGTCGCGCTTGAACCATGGCTTCGGGCCGAAGGGGCTGGGATAGCTCCCACGAGGATGATCTGCCCGTGTACCTGGCCAGGCCGGGCACCACCGACCAGGTCCCGCGGCAGAAGTACGGCGGCATGTTCTGCAACGTGGAGGGCGCCTTCGAGAGCAAGACGCTGGATTTCGATGCCCTGAGCGTGGGGCAGCGGGGCGCGAAGACTCCTCGGAGCAGCCAGGGCAGCAGCCGCAGCGCGGGGAGCCGGCCCGGGGTCGAGGGGGACACTCCGCGCCGGGGCCAAGGCCGGGAGGAGAGCAGGGAGCCCGCGCCCGCGCCGCCCGCGCCCGCCGGGGTGGAGATTCGGAGCGCCACCGGCAAGGAGGTGTTGCAGAACCTCGGCCCCAAGGACAAGGTAAGGGGTTCCGGTCACTTCTCCGCCCGCCCTCGGTCCCTTCTCCAGCCCTGGCCGCCATGGCCCGGGCACAACTTTCTCCCGCTCACTTTGCGCGGGGCTGGGGGACTAGGAGGAGGAAAGGGGCATCCTCCTCTGAGAACAGCGTGACCTCCTAGCCCGGACTCTGGATTCGCGCGTGTCCCCAGTCGCAGCATCTTTGTGCGCTCGCGGCAAGGGTGCGCCGCGTCCCCTATTCCTGCCGCCTCGCCGCACCCCTGGGCCATCCGTTCTGGGTGGGTGTGTCAGCCCGGCCATCCCGGGAAGGCTTAGTGATTCCCAGCCCGTCCCTCCGCCTGAGTAACCAGCAGCACAATTGTCTTGACCTCCTCTGGCCCTAGATTAAACCTCAACCCGGGTCACCAGGGCAGAGGGCAAACTGATGGTGAGAAAATGGGGTCATCTCCGTAGCGCCCAGAGGAAAGTACAGGATGGGCGGTCTCCCCTCACACTCTTCAAACATCATTTCTGTCCCTGAAACTTTTGGGTGTGGAGCCACTAGACTAAACACCAGAATCTCTATGCTTCGCTTCTGTCCTAGCACACATTTCACATCTGTGTTTGTGAAGACTGTATTCGTGTACGTATCTTGGCACAAGACCGGGTATCAGAGGGGTCCAGCTGCCTCTGCAAGAATAGCAGTGTATTTTTTTAAAAATAGGCGAGGGTATTAAGGGTGCACATTAAACTAGCACGAGATGCAAATTCCCTCCTGCTCTTAAACGTGCCAAAGCCAATTTCTTCTGTATGTGTATTTTTGAGAAACTCATGTCACACTGAATTGACTGAAGAGATGGTGTTGTAATCCAGCTGATTATTGTGCTTAATTCATAGAAAATCAGAGCTGTAGTTCAGAAAATTCAGGTCCTGGCAGGGCTGGAGGATTCAAAGTTCAAACTGAGGCTTTTGAGTTGGGAAACAATAGTAATCAGATGTCCTCGCCCTTGTCTAGGTAATGGCTACAAAATCCATCCGCATGTATTATTCTGCGCTAATATCGTTGGGAATAATAACCTGAAATGGAAATGTCTGCCTCAGAGCAATTACAGTTAATGCTTATCCAGGTTTTTGTTGTTTTGCCATTAAAATGCAGTGAGCCAGTGAAAAGACAGCATATCACTCCACTCCTTGATTTTTGAAAGTTTAAACAAACAAACCGACCTTTAACTACTGATACCACCAGGGAAAGTAAGTATTGAAGTTAGTGCTGTTTAAAGGTATCACTTAGGAAACAGCGTTGGTGTCCCTTGGAATCACTCATTCAGTTTGTGATTTTACAACATCCTTTGAATGTGGGCTTCCTCTAGGCCTTGCTTGCACACCCTTTTAGGGAAAATTTCTGATATTTTGGAAAGGCTTTGGCTGATTCCTAAACTGAAGAATAGCCCTCTAGAAAGGTTATTGCCTGTCTTTGGGTCTAACTTGATCAGTATTGAAATGTTCCTTTCTTGACTCCAAGGAATAGGAGCAGTGATGGAAAAGGTCGGTAACAATTGCTGTGAGTCAGTGCTATTCCCTTTGCTGGAACACCCCTGATGCCTGATGTAAGTCAGATAATATGCCTGGTTTGCAAGACTGAAGAATGGTAACTTGAGAAAGGGAAAATGTTCCTCCGTGAAACCCAGCAATTCTCTCGTTTTCTTCCCTTTTGCAAACCCTGTACTTTTGGCTCCTAATTGAAAAATAATAATACAACCTAAACATCAGCAGGATTTCTAGTGCTACATGGTTATTTGTAAGTTCGGGCTTGCTGTCAGCTTCATCCAGGCCATGTTATTATCTCTAATTTGGTTGAATCACACTTTTAGAAGAGACCACAGAGGTTATCAAGTTCTGAACTTGATGATTATTTCCTTGAGGATAGAGATTGAGTGTTTGAATTTATCTTTGTGGCTGGAATGCTTGGCACATTGAAGGTGCTCAGTAAATGTTTGATACATTAAACCTCCTTAATTAAGCCATCTGTTTTGCTACATGGATGGTACAAAATGATCATCTGGCTCCTGCTTAAATACTGCCATTGTCAGGGAGCTCACTACCTCATGAAGCAACTTTTGGACAATTTTACTTAAAAAAAAATTAAGCTCAAATTTGCCTATCTGTAATTTCTACAAATAATTCTTAGTTATGACTTCTGGAAATATAGGAGTAAATATATTTCCTTATTCTGAGATATTTTAGTGATTTTTAGGTATGTGGGCTCTTGTATCGGTCAGAAAAGGCTAGGTGATGCTACAGTAACAAGCAACCCCCAAATCTCAGCATCTTAATCAAACAATAACAGTGTATTTCTTGCTGCTACTTGTTGAACATGGGTCAGCAGGGAAACTCTGTTCATTATTGTCATTCAGAGATCTAAATTGATGGATGCTCCATCTCTACACATCTGTGGTGGGAACAGTATTGGCAAGTTGTACACAGACTCTTAATCCCTCTCTGAAATGATGAACGTGATGTATGTTCACATTTCATTGGCCAAAGAAAATTATATGTCCATACCCAACTTCAAAGAAATTGGGGGAATGCAATCTTACCATGATACTATAGGACTAGAAATATTTGGCAAATAGCTCTAATATCTCCCAGATCTGGGATGGACTACCCGGGTGAAACTGGGCTAACCCTTACTAGGACTATAGTCATGTAGCTTAGCCTCTTTTTCTCAGTTTTCTCATCTGCAAAATAAGGATAACAGTGACTACTTTGCACACAATAAGTACTCATTACATATTAGTTATTACTATTTCTCCTCAATTTTTATTGCTCTTTATGTTTGAGGACAATTATCATATTTTTCCTAAATTTCTTTTTTAGCTTGTTATCCCTTCTCTTCATCATTCCCTTTTATAAGCATTTTGCCATTCTGATTTCCTTTTCAGGATATACTATATTTTGTAAATATTTTTCTGAAAATACAATGTCCAGGACTGAACACGGTGCTTCAGGTGCAATATGGCCATGGCAAGGTGCATCAGGCGATTTAATTTTCTAGATTTATACATAATATATGCTTCTGTAATAGAAGATTACACTTAATAATTAAGTATCTGTGTCTTACTATTGTCTCTATAGTAAATGATTGTACAGATAAGGAAACTGAAAATAAGAGATTCTGAATGTTTAGCCCCAAATCACATAGATAATAAGGGAGAGAGCCACAATTCAAACTCTGAGTTTTCTGACTCTAGAGTCCATGTTGTTTCCATACTAGGAGGCTACTTCTTTATTTTAATTTAATCAGCCTGACCACTGTGTCAGCTCCTAACATATAATATAATGCAGGGTAAAGACAGATCTTCCTGCCACACCTGTAGAAACCTTCTCCCAACTTGCTACCAGCCCATTACTCAGGCAAACTTTGAGACCAGATGTTCAGCCTTTGAGAACAATTGCTGCAAAATCTTTAGTCTTCCAAGTTGATTGCAAAACTATCAGAAGACATTTTTTTAAATTGTCTTGATAAAATCAAAACATGCTTTGTCTCTAGCATACCTAATTATTAACTCCCATCTTAAAGAAATGTGTTTAAGAAATTATGAAGAGGTTAAATAACAAAAGTGTTTGGTAGAATAAACATGCAAAAGTATCTCTAAGTTATACTTCAAATGCCAAGTTCCATGTTTAAAGTTACCACTGGGTGCTAATAGTATGGTTCTGAATCTACATCTAAACACCTTGTTAACTTATGTATTTAGATTTTTCTCATGATAGGCATTCGTATTGCAAAAATTCTCTGTGATTCACTCACATGACTTTTTGTTTATAATTTTTGACACTTAGTCCATAAAAAGCAATTTTAAGTGCAAAGTAAATATTTTCACCATTTCTCAAGATGCTTTTTGATGCACACTGTATTTTCCTAGCAGTAAAAAAAATTACTCAAAGGAGGAGAATTATGATATATGGTCTGCCTAAAGCAAATGATATTACAAAGACTTTGTCATCCAGCAAAAACAAAGTAATGACATTATGATTATGCAGGGAGTTCATTGATAACTCCCTACCAGGAACATTGGGTCATTTCTAGTTCCCTGCTTCCCATGTGGGGCACTTTTGTGCAAGATATTTCCTTTATGAAGTCAGCAGGGGCTTTGAGTGTACAGGGAGAGACTCAGAAACAAATGAAATGTGGCTCTTACCTTTTTACCATTTGCCATTTGTCTTTTTTGTCTTAGGCTAAAAGTTTTCAAAATGACTCAGAAATTGATATTCTCCTCCTTACTCTGCACAAGGGAAGACAGCTGGAAATAAAATTCTAGGCTAAGAAAGGTCTCTCTAACCATCAGAATCCAAATCCTGGAGTGTAAATGAATTTTACAAGGCTACCCTGACAAATGAAAGTTTGTACCTAGGCTAGGAAAAAGGCCTCCTGCTCACCTGGCCCTTAGGCCACACTTGAATCTGGGAGTGTTTCCTTACCCAAACTTGGAAGTGTTTGAAATCCTTCAGAGCTTTGGTTTAGTTTGACAGTAGGCATTTGAGGAACATTAAAAAGTGCCTTCTGAGTAATGCTGCGATTGGCAGAGTTCCCTCAAAGTAATGGTCCCTGGAGACAGGGTTTTGCTGACAGCTCTTGTAAGTAAGGTTTAAGATGGGCCAGAGCACTGTCTGTGATGTTTTCTGTTGGTGACTGCTATAGTTGATTCTCTTTGTGATTAATTTCTACTGGGCATTTCCCTACAAATGTTTCTATGAGACAGTGGATAAAGCTTACTAGGAGTAGGAAATCTGGCTAAGGAGAACACAATCTGTGACTGCAGGCTCAGTGGTCCATTTTCAGGAGGAGGCAGAAGGTCCATTTAGATGTGTAAGCACTTTTTAAATTAAGCTTCTAGGAAAATGTAATGTTAAAATATATCTATACGCTTAACATGGAATCACGCGGCATTCAAAAAACAGTTCTATTCCATTAAAGAACAATGAGATTAGCAAAAAACAAAACAAAATAAAACAAAAGTGGATAAAGTATTAGCAGTCTCAGCTTCCAGACCCAACCTTTTACCTGCTGTATAACTAATATCTCCCCAAATCACGTAGATAATCACATAGAGATATTTCCCTTCTCTTTGAACTATAGTTTCCTTCATTCTAAAACATAGGGATTGGACCAGATGGTCACAATGGTAATGGTCTATAAACTTCTTGATTGTGCATCTTTATCCAAAAATTTTTGGAGTATGCTTCATATTCCTTATATGTATATGTGTATGTATATACATGTATATGTAAACACATGTGAATATGTATAAATTATACACAAATATATATAAATATCTTATGACTGTCATAAAATGCAAATCAAAAATATAAACTAAAAAAAGAAGAAATATCATTAAAAATATATAAATCCTGTTTTTTTTCTTTTACTTTATCCTAGTGGCTTGTCTTGCCCAACCAATTGGATAAATGCTTAGAAGCCTGTGATCTGTAGACTAAACGTATAATAATAAGTTGTTCTAACATTATAGTCATTGATGAATTCATTGTTAGTCTGAGTTCTTCATTGATATAAGCCCTTTTATTGAACAATCTCCAAGAGAAAGTTCAAAACTCTTGAAGGCTTGTGATGAGGCTATAGACCAGGTGCTGGTCAGTGCTCAGTGCTGTTTGTGAAATATGTGTGGATTTGGGCCAATAGATTGTGGCAAACAAGGTAGTTCCCAAATATCCCTTCACCTACTGATAATTTTCTTTACTCATTTATTCAAAAAGCATTTATTAGGGCTCAGCTATATAGGTGCACAATTAAAAACAAATGTTGGAAAAACAACGGCGTGCCAAACAGATCAACAACAGGAAAACATAAACTGCATTTCCTCATAATCTTCTGGAGAAAACTGCCATTAACCCAGTGGTGGTGTATTTTATTTCCATTTGTGTGTGTGTGTGTGTGTGTGTGTCTGTGTGAGAGAGAGAGAGAGAGAGAGGAACACATGCACTTTTTTCCCAAAAGTGGGAAGATGCATTACTTCTGTGTTTAAACTATTTTTTACCACTTGTTATTGTCTGAATGTTTATATACCCCCAAATTTATATGTTGAAATCCTAACCCCCAACATGATGATATTGATTAGGTCATAAGGGTGGAGCCTCATGAATGGGATTAGTGTCCTTATAAAAAAGGTCCCAGAGAGCTGGTTTTGCTCCTTGCACCATGTGAGAACACAGCTAGAAGTGCCGTCTATAAGCCAGAAAGGGGGCCTTCATCAGACACTGAATCTGCCTTGATCTTGGACTTCCTAGTCTCCAGAACTGTGAGAAATAAATTTCTGTTATTTATAATTCACCTAATTTATGGTATTTTGTTATAGCAGCCTGAATAGACTAAGATACCACTTTTTAAAAAAATCAAACAAGCTTTAATTTTTGGAGCAGTTTTAGGTTCACAGTGAAGTTAATTGGAAAGTACAGAGAGTTCCCATGTACCCTGTCTACACAAACACACAACCTTCTTCACTATTAATACCACACACCAGAGTGGTACATTTGGTAAAATTGATGAATCTATATTGATACACCATTATCACCGTAAGTCCATACTTTACATTAGGGTTCATATTTGGTGTTGTATATTCTATGGTTTTGGAAAAATATTATATATAATGACATGTATCTACCATTGTAGTATCTTACAGAATAGTTTCACTGCCATAAAAATCCTCTGTGCACTATTAATCCTTCCCTCTCCCAACCCCTAGCAACCACTGATCTTTTTACTTTCTCCATAGTTTTGTCTTTTCCAAAAGACATACAGTGGAATCATACAGTCTATAGGCTTTTCAGATTGGCTTCTTTCATTTAGTAATATGCATTTAAGTTTCCTCCATTTGTTTTCATGGCTTGATAGCTCCTTTCTTTTTAGTGCTGAATAATATTCCATTGTCAGGATGTACCATAGTTTATCTATTCACTCACCTACTGTAGGCCATTTTAATTGGTTCCAAGTTTGGACAATTATAAATAAAGCTGATATAAACATCCCTATGCAAGTTTTTGTGTGAACATAAGTTTTCAGTTCATTTGGGTAAATGCCAAGGAGCATGATTGCTGGATCACATGGTTGAGAGTATGTTTAGTTTCATAAAAAAATGCCAAATTGTCTTCCAAAGTGGCTGTACCAATTTGCATTCTCACTAGCAATGAAGGAGAGTTCCTGTTGCTCCACATTTTCATCAGCATTTGCTTTTGTCAGCGTTCTAGATTTTGGCCATTCTAGTAGGTGTGTAGTGATATCTCATTGTTATTTTAATTTGTAATTTCCAAATGGTGTATGATATGGAACATTTTTTCGTATGCTTACTTGCCATCTGTATATCTTCTTTGGCAAGGTGTCTGTTATGTTCTTTGGTCCATTTTAACAATCTGGTTGTTTGTTTTCTTATTGTTGAGTTTTAAGAGTTCTTTATGTGTTTCAGATAACAGCCTTTTATCATACATATCTTTTGCAAATATTTTCTCCCAGTCTGTGGATTGTCTTCTCATTCTCTCGACATTTTTTTATAGAGCACAAGTTTTTAATTTCAATGTAGTCCAGTTTACCAATTATTTATTTCATGGATTGTGCAATTGGTGTTAATATCTAAGAAATCATCACCATACCTATGGTCATCTATGTTATTTTCTATGAGTTTTATAGTTTTGTGTGTTACATTGAGGTCTATGATCCATTTGGAGTTAATTTTTGTGAAGGGCATAGATCTGGGTTTAAGAGTCATTTTATTGCACATGGATATCCAGTTGTTTTAGCACCATTTGGTGGAAAGATTTTCTTTGCTCCATTGTATTACCTTTGCAAAAATCAGTTGATTATATTTATGTGAGTCTATTGCTGGGCTCTATATTCTGCTCTATTTATTTATTTGTTTATTCTTTCACCAATACCACACTGTTTTGTATACTGTAGCTTTCTTTTTTTTTTTTTTTTTTTTTTTTTT
>VBSM01003190.1:11181538-11211536 GCA_008086735.1 Cheirogaleus medius | reverse complement strand
GTAGAGATGGGGTCTCACTCTTGCTAAGGCTGGTTTCGAACTCCTGACCTTGAGTGATCCTCCCGCCTTGGCCGCGCCCGGCCTGTAGCTTTCTTTTAAGTCTTGAAGTTGAACAGTGTCAGTCTTCTGACTTTGTTCTTCTCCTTCAATATTGGCTTTTTTGGGTTTTTTTGTCTCTCCACATGATCTTTAGAATTAGTTTGTCAGTATCACCAATTCTGGTTGGAATTGTGTTGAATCATGTTGGGAAGAACTGACATCTTGACAATATTGAACATTCCTATTCATAAGCATGGAATATTTCTCCATTTATGTAGTTCTTTGATATCTTTCATCAGAGATTTCTAGCTTTCCCCTTGTAGCTCTTGCACTTATTTTGTTAGATTTATACCTATGTATTTCATCTTCAGGGTGCTAATGTAAATGGTTATGTGTTTTAATTTCAAAGTCAACTTGTTCAATGCTAGTATGTAGTAAAGCAATTGACTTTTGTATACCAATCTTGTATCCTGCAACTTTGCTATAATTGCTTATTAGTTCCAGGAGGGCTTTTTTTATTAGGTCAATGCTTTTGGATTCTCATTTGTTTGTTTGTTTAGAGATAGGGTCTTGCTCTGTCGCCCAGGCTAGAGTGCAGTGGTCTCATCATAAGTCACTGCAACTTCAAACTCCTGGGCTTGAGAGATCCTCTTGCCTCAGCCGCACAAGTAGTGGGGACTATAGGCACATGCCACCATGCCTGGTTAATTTTTCTATTTTTTGTAGAGACAGGATCTCACTCTTTTTCAGGCGGAGCTCAAACTCCTGGCCTCAAGTGATCCTCCCACCTTGGCTTCCCAAAGTACTAGGATTACAGGTGTGAACCACTGCACCCAGCTCTTTTGAATTTTCTACATAGGTGATCAGGTCATCTTCAAAGAAAGTTTATTTCTTCCCCCCCAGTCTCTATGATTTTTATTTCCTTTCCTTGTCTAATTTCATTAGCTAGGACTTCCAGTATGATGAAGAAAAGCAGTGGTGAGAGGGTGTATCTTTGCCTTGTTCCTGATCTTAGTGGGAAAACGTTGAGTTTCTTACCATTAAGTATGATGTTAGCTGTAGGTTTCTTGTACACATTCTTTATCAAGTTGAGGATATTCCCCTCTATACCTAGTTTTCTGAGTTTTTATCATTAGTGGATGTTGGATTTTGCCAGATGCTTTTTCTGCATCTATTGATAAAATCCTGTGACTTTTCTTCTTTAGTCTGTTGATGTGATGGATTATGTTAGGTATAAAATGATGTGATGGATTCTCAAATGTTGAATCAGCCTCGTATATCTGGGATAAACCCCTTGGCCATGGTGTGTAACTTTTTGTATACATTGTTGAATTTGATTTGCTTACATTTCATTGAGGAATTTTGCCTCTCTGTTCATGAGAGATATTGGTCTGTAGTTTGATTTTCTTGTAATGTTTTTGACTGGTTTGGGTATGATGATAATGCTGGTTTCATAGAATGAGTTAAAAAGTATTTTCCTCTGCTTCAATCTCAAGAAAAGATGGTAGAGAATTAGTATAATTTCTTACTTAAATATTTGTTAGAATTCACTAGTAAATCCATCGGGGCCTGGTGTTTTTTGTTTTGGAAGATAGTTAATTATCGATTCAGTTTCTTTAATAGATATAGGCTTGCCTATTCAGATTTCCAATTTCTTCTAGTGTGAGTTTTGGCAAATTGTGCCTTTCAAGGAATTGGTCCGCTTCATGTAGTTCATCAAATTTGTGGATATAAAGTTGTTCATAATATTCCTTTAGTCATTATTAGTCAATATTTAGTAAATATTCCTGTCAGTCATTATTGCTTCAAATATTGCTACTGTTGCTTTCTTTCTTTCTTTCTTTTAGTATTTCCATTATGCATTTTACATATTTAATTGTCCTGAAGTTCTTGGATATTCTATTCTGGTCTTTTTTCAGTCTTGTTTTCTCCTTGTTTTTCAGTTTTGAAAGTTTCTATTGTTATATCTATCCTCAAGCTCAGTCGCTCTTTCCTTAGTTTTGTCTATTCTACTAATGAACCCACCAAAAGCATCTTTCATTTCTGTTGCAGTGTTTTTGATGTCTAGCATTACCTTTTGATTCTTTTGTAGAATTTCTATGTCTGTTTACCTTATTCATCTGTTCTTGCATATTGTCTACTTTTTTTCTTATTAAAACCCTTAGCATATTAATTGTGATGTTTCTAAATTCCTGTTCTGATATTTCGAACATTCCTGCCATATCTAACTCTGGTTCTGATGCTTGTTTAGCCTCTTCACATGGTGTTTTTTGCCTTAGTGTGCCTTGTAATTTTTTGTTGAAAGGTGAATATGATGTACTGAGTAAGAGGGACTCTAGTAAATCCGTCTTTAGTAATGTACTGGGCTTTATAGGCCTCTGATTAGGTCCGAGTCTTTTGGTGAGCCTATTTCCCTGGACTGTGAACTTCACAAGTGCTCCTCAGTATTTCCCCCACCCTTACCTGGGCCAGGATAGCGGAAGTGTGCAGGAGTTGTGTATTTCCCATTCCTCACTGGAAGGCTAGAGCCTGATGGAGTTGGATATCCTTTTGTCCCCCAGGTAGGTAAGCCTCTGATAAAACCCCAGCAGCTTAGGCTCTGGTAAAGTAGTTTCTCCACAGGGCACTTCTTGTTCATGTGAACAGAATGCTCTGGTATATTTCGAAATGGTTCCTTTCACCTCTCTCTGCCGGAGGCAGAAGGGGATTTTTCTCCAGAGTATTCACTGTGAGGACCTCGTAGAGCTCTTGGAGGTAAAACTCACAAAAGTGTGGGGAGCCCCCCTCTGACTAGTTGCCTCTGGAGTTTTTAACTCTCAGAATTGTCCATACTCATCCTCCATCAATGAATTAATTACAGTTCAGGTTTTCCTACCCCAGCCTGGTTCCTGTGGAAGTTTCTGCTTTGGATCTCTGCTTGGGTGTGTGTAATTCTCTGTATCTGCCTGTCTGTCTGCTCAATTTCTGGGGAAGCAATTTGCTGTTTGACCTCACTACTCTGCCAGATCTAAGAAAAGTCGTTGATTTTTCAGTTGGTTCAGCATTTTACTTGTTGTTACGACAGAGTGATGACTTCTAGGCTCCTTACATGCCAGACCAGAAACCCTAAACTATTTTTTAAACCTCAGTTATTATGATGTCTTTACAGAGCATCAGAGATTTTCTAAAGCATAATTCACAATGGCTATCTGGTGCTCTATTGTGATGTGTCACATATTTAATTACTAATTCCTTTTAATTGGATATTTATGTTTTTATTTTCAGTTTTGATTTCATATTTACTGTCTCTTCTTTTGTTATTATAAGCAAGAAGGTGATAAACCTTCTAGATAAATCTTTGTGCACATTTATTTCTTTATCATTTTTCAATGAAAAATCCTGCAAATGGCTAAATGTGGTCATTTTCATGCTGTAGGAACACTGAGCTTGGGATGGATACTTCCTACTTGAAACTTCGGGTGCAGGACTCCCAGTATACAAAGCCAGGGGAGCCTTTTACATGAATTCTGTAAGAAAGAAGATAGTGTATCCTGGGATGGAAGAAACATTAAATGGGCCAAATTATTCCACAGTAGATGAGATTCAGGGGCCATAAGAGCCAAGTAAGTGGGGATTAAGTAAAAAAGTGGGAAAAGGAAGAATTTTAAATCTTAGCTGGAGGTAAAAACATGAAAAGAAAGGAAGCTGAGGTTGTTAAAGGAAATCTAACTAAAAGAACAGAAGTTTTCTCTACCAAAGTAGTTCCCTCAATAATCTCTTGGAATTTTACTTTCCCCTGAGTTTGAGGCACAAATATAAGCTTCAAGAGGTGCATTCTATTGAAATACTACTTTTATGGAGTACTTATTTATGCAAGACAGTGATGTCTTTAATCCTCATGACAACTCTGCAAAATAGGTATTAACATCCAGATAATCTAGAAGAGAAACTGAGTCTCAGAGAGGTTACTCAGGTTCCTATAATCATATAACTAGAAACGGACAAAGTCAGGATTTAAGCCCAAAGACTGTCTAATTGCTTTCTGTATGCCACTATGCTGTTCTCTTTTGGTAGCAGCTAAGTATCAGTACTGAATGGGAACCAGCACCTAGAGCTGGCTTGACTAAGAGAAGGATCCAAAATTAAATATCTACTAGAGGGCATTTCTGAAGAGTGAGAGCGTGGGGCTCACAGAATCAAAATAGGAAATCAGAATTTGGTCAAGTCCGAAAGGTGACCACAGTAGCTATAGCAAAAAACGTGAGAAGCTATGAAGCACTAGAAAGAGGCCAGGAGATAGAGCAAGGGAAGGAAGAAATGGACAAGGACTTAGACAGTTGTCATGACATGCCCAAGTGCCTAATAATTTTTATTGACTGCTTTGGCTTGCTGGTGGGTCAGCCTCATTTAAAGGCACCCCCTAAGGGCAGAAAGTATTCAAAGGACAGTGGCATTGTATCTGGCAATGCATGCTGCCAACTAACAGATCACAAATAAAGGGTGAGATGCCTCTCAATTATCTAGAATAGGAGTCTGTAAACTTATTCCCTAAAGCACCAGATAGGAAATATTTAGGCTTTGCAGACTGAGGTGTGTCTGTTCCAACTACTCAACTCTGTGTAGCAAAAGCAGCTGTAGACAATGTGTAAATGAATGGCCGTGGCTGTATGCCAATAAAACTTTGTATACAAAAACAGTGGTGGGCCGGATTTGGCCCATGGGCAGTTTGTTTGAATACAAGAAAAGGGGCACAGGTGTATGTGTGTTTGTATATGTGCGGGAGTGAGTGGCAGAGTCATAGCAGCTTTTCAATATGAAACGATTCGGAAATTTGAGGTAGACATAGTAACCAAGCAAAACAATCTGAAAGGCTCAGACACACTTGGTCGCCTTTCAGGATGCCTGAGATTGGAGGAGGAAATTAAAAATAAATACATTCTCTGACACTAAAGAGGAGAACAATGCAAGATATTCAGAGAATGTAAATTTATGTAGTGGAGGCAAGGCTTGTTGAAGAACAAAGACAGGAGAAAGGGGGAGGAGGAAGAGGTTAATCTGGAAATGACAGTGGGAAAGAAACAAATATAGGAAGTCGGAGTGATTTGGAAGAAGGTTAAGCTTAAGGTAAAGCTTTGCTGGAGGCTAGTAAAAGGAGAAGTGGAAAGGCAGCAAACAGCCCCCCAAAAAAGAGAGATAATAATGGAAAAGAAGGCCTCTTGGAGTTGTCAATAAGACATGGCACTGTTAAGTGAATGGGGAGAATGGCTAGGCTCACTCACCCTTCAGACATGTCAACAGATTAGGTATACGGAGTTTGGTGGTGGAAATAATGGCTTGTCCAATAAAAGTATGGTCAAGAATTTGCAGGGAAAAGGTATACTTGGGAGGATGAGTTGATTACCTTTCAGGAGATGTGTGCTCACCATTCAGGACATCTGACTTGCTGGACTATAGCTCAGGAATTCAACCAGGGAGAGGCATTCGGTGAGAGTCAATGGCTCTCCATTTGCTCTTTTATTCATTTATTCTTTCATACATTCATGGGCCAAACAGGTATTTACTGCACATCTACCATGACCCTTTTCAGGGTCAACAGCAGTCGGAGATCTATCGGGTACTTGAAGGGATTGTGTTGAAGAAGTGATGGCAACTTCAAAAATGGGCTCTCGGAAGGACACACTGGGCCTTGTTCTGGCCAGAGAAGGAGAAGGCAGGAGGAAACTGATATTCACAAAAAGATCTCTCCATCATCAATCACATGGCAGAGATTGTCCAAGTAGACTGTAGAATCTCAGAGCTAGAAGTAATTTCAAAGATCGTTTTTTTTCACCCCATAACTTTACAAATAGGGAAACTAAGGCATTGAGGGGGGAATAAGGATGAAAAATAAAAAATTGTTGAGTGTTTATTATATGCCAGGCACTGTTTTTTTAAATTGTGGTAAAATACACATGACATAAAATTAATCTTTTTAACCATTTTAAAGTACAATTCAGTGGCTTTAAGCACATTTACAATATTGTACAATCATCACCCACAAGTATCTAGTTTCAGAACTTTTCCATCACCCCAAAAGAAAACTCTGTGTACCCATTAATCAGTCACCCCCTATTCCTCCCTCCTTCTAGCATCTAGCAGCCACTAATCCTATTCCTATGGATTTACCTATTCTAGATATTTCATATAAATGGAATCATACTATAGGTGCCCTTTTGTATTTGGCTTCTTTCACTTAGCATAATGTTTCCAAGGTTCATCCATGTTGTAGCATGTGTTGGTGATTTATTCCTTTTTAAGACTGGACGGATATCCCATTATATGGATCTATCAGATTTTGTTTATCCACTTATTAGCTGATGGACATTGGATAGTTTCTACTTTTTGGCTATTGTGGATGGTGCTGTGTCAGACACTTTTTAAAGCACTTTACATTTATTAATTTCTGTTTACAAAAACCCTTGGAAGGAGGTACTACAATTATATTCTTTTTCCAGATGAGAAAAGAAAGGTTAGGTCACTTTCCCAAGTCACACAATTAGTAGAAGGAAGTTGGGGAGGTGGAGCTAAGACCCAGATTTCTTATTTCCCAGCCCACCGCTCTTTCCGCCGTACCCTCAGCTCAGCTGTGTAAGGGCAGGGCTGCCACCCGTTCCGTCTGCTCTGCTTCAAGGTCCACCACAGACGCCTGTGCCAAGTATATTTGGTGTAAATTAGTTGAATTAAATTTCACTGCTGAATAATTACATAGGAAACAAAAGAAAGGACTAGAGGTTACTCATAAAAGGTCACCCTGTGCATTTCAATAGTAAATATATAAAACATCTGAAATACTCGATAACAAGATGCTGTAAATAAATTATGGCATATTCAGATGACAGAATACTATAGAGCCATTAAAAACGACGCTGTAGGAGAATGATGCTGTGAGAAAGTGTTCCTGGTTTCTTTAGTCCCGAAGTCCTCTGAAGGGTAAACAAACCTGAGGTATAGCGAAATTAAATAACCTGCCCAAGGCCGAGCACAGTGGCTCATGCCTGTAATCTTAGCACTCTCAGAGGCTGATGTAGGAGGATTGCTTGAGCTCAGGAGTTTGACACCAGCCTGAGCAAGAGTGAGACCCGTCTCTACTAAAAATAGAAAATGAGCTGAGTGTGGTGGTGTATGCCTGTAGTCCCAGCTGCTCAGGAGGCTGAAGCAAGGGGATCACTTGAGTCCAGGAGTTTGAGGTTGCTGTGAGCTACGATGACACCACTGCACTCTACCCTGGGTGACAGAGCAAGATTGTCTCAAAAAAAAAAAAAAAAAAAAAAAACTTGCACGAGCTCAAACAACTCACAAAGCCAGAATTCTGTCTAAATCCCCAAACCCATACTCTTAGCCACAATCAGAAAATTAAATGGACCTTTTACAAAATCTTAGCATCAGTAAGAGGGATAATAGGTGACTGGTGTTTTTCTTCTCTTTCTTCAGCCCAATTTTCCACGTTGTTTACAATGCCATGCATTATTTTTGCAATTGAATAAAAGCAGTGCAATTTCTCTTACAGAGAAGAGATTTCTGTTCAAATCAGCCTGAAAACATAGTTCACTGAAAAAAGAGATTCAGCCTCTCATTGGCCATAAGAAACATAAAAATATAAAAAATATTGCCCACAGCAAAAGGAAGGAAGTATGCTGGCAAGAAACAAGAGGTATAGTTTTGTGGTTACTTTCTTTACCCTTTCCACATTTGGGAACCATTAATGGATGCTGACCACTTCTTTTCCCTAAACAAGCATTTCTATTTCCCAATTCCTTGCAAAGGTCTTGTGTGACATGGCGGAAGTTGGAAGCATTCAGTTATGTAAGTTATATGCCTCAATTTTCTAATTTTAGTTTGCTTTCATTTCTGAATATTACAGTGAGCCTTTGCTTGGGGTGTGATTCTGTCTACACTGTGTAGTTTCCACAAAGGATTTGAGAAATAACCTTTCTTCATATTGTTAATTCAAGAACAATATCAGTTTGTTATTGTTTGTTACTGTTGATAGGAAGAACTCCATGAAAACCAGTCATTGTCTCTAAGGACTCAGGTTGTTGATATTTAATTCCAAATTTCCCCTTTCAAGTCCCGTCTCCTCATTCAGTCAGCAGTGATGTGGCTCCACAATAGCTGTAATATTGTCATAATTTCCATAGAAACCATCTGCAAAGCTGCAAACACAGGATTACACCCTCCCTGCAGGCTGAGGCAGGAAGGCCAGATGGACTATGAAGGGGAAAGGCCCTCAGTGAGACATAAATCACTGGGTGAGGGGGAGGACGGTGGGGGAGGAAACTACTTTAGGAGAAAAAATTGTGTTTGGTGCAGTCTTTGCCGCAGGGTAAAAATTCCCGAATGAAGTGGCCAGCAGTGCGGGCTCCTTTCCAAGGCCAGTGTCTGGGCCTGATTACTTGCTGGGACCCTGGTGCTTATAAGGCTGGAGACAGATTTCTTCCTATGTGGGCTGCTGATTTCACAGGTCATCAGCCACAGACAGACAGACACACACACACACACACACACACAGACATAAGATCCTGGTCAACCCCTGTGTCTATGAAGATAGGGACAGAAAGTACCATGTAATGCCACTCCTGTGAGCTAGGCTGGACCCTTCACATGAATAGCTAATTGGACCTTCATGGTGTCCCTGAGGGGAAGATATTATTCCCATTTTACAGATGAGGTAATTGAACTATTCTTACTCCTTCTCCTTGAGATCTCAGCTTCTTGTTAAGTGTTTCCAGGGACCTTTCTCTGGGCCCTGAAAGCTGGGTGAGGGGCAGCTATGTGCTTCTGAATGCACCTCTGTTTGGTACTTATTATTCTGTATTACAAATATTTGTTAACCTCTTTCCTGCTAGCCTGGGATTCCTTTGCCAACAATGCCCTTAGCACCTAACACAGGGTTGACTCATAGTAGATGCTCAATGTATATTTTTGAGTGAATGAATGAGTAAGAAAGTGTCAGCAATTCATTTAAAATCTATCTTTTCCACAGTTGTACACCTGAGAGTTAGCACAGTGCCTGGCATATACAGTCTCTCAGTAAACATTTGAATGAAATAGTGAATGAATGAACATTAGCCAGTTTATTACATGGTGTATAAGGAAGTCACACAAAGCCTTTCTGACTTCATACACAAAGTTGCATTAGCTAGCAGGAGGTCATTGTCATGTCTGGCCAGGTAATTCAAAGTGTGTGGCTTCCTGTTAGTGGCTTGCTACTGTTTGCTTTTAGAAGTACCTCTAATTATACAACAGCTCTTACACTTACCTGAGGCCACCCTTTGCCTGGTGGAACGGACACTTGCCTGAAAGCAAGTAAGGGTGAGACAGTTCTTTCACTCACTGTGTAAATTTGGTCAAATCTCTTCACCTTTCTGGGCCTTAGTTTCCTCTTTTTACTTGAGTTAAATATGAGATTTTCTAGGAGCATCCTCCCCTTTTAAAAAAATTAGAAGTAATCTTATGCATGATCCTAGTAAAAGTGGAACCTCTTGAATAGAGACTTCTCCATCCTTCCCTCATGTACCCAACCCAAACCCTTGGTAACCTCTGAGGAAGCTCAGTGGAAAACGAGATCCCTGGTGAACACAGTTTGGAATCCACTAGAATAGATTATATTTAGGGCCTTTCTGGTTCTAAAGTTCAAGAGGTCTAGAAATATGGGCATTGAGCTCCATGAATTATGTAGCCAGTCTGAGCTGATGGTATGTGCCACCTATCCTTGGAGAGGAATGAGCATGGGATTTGGGGTCATTCTTTCTAATTTTTGAACCACGATCCACCACTCTGCCAAATGATATCACCATTGAGCAAGTCATTTTACTTCCTTGAGCCAGTTTCCTCATCTATAAATTGGGGAAAGTATTCTTTCATGATTGGGTTTTATGAGATTATAGTGATAGCTACCATTTGCTATGTAATTACTAAGTCCTTGGTAAATTATGCTAGGAGAGCAATCCACCATGGGCTTTAAGGATCATGTTCTTGCCAGTTATACCAAAAAATGCGAGGCCCTGACTGCTCATTATTTGGATCATTTCTCGTGGTTGTTTTCAGTGAACAATCTTGAGAGATGAGACAATGTTTCCCCCAGACAAAGAGTAGTCTCACTTCAGCCTACTATAAAAGTGGGCAAATCCCCCAAGATCAGTGTTATTCTCCTGTAACACAATCCACTGTGTGGACAGGGGATCCATGATAAACCCTTACTTAGTTTGTTTTGTACTGCTATAAGAAAATACCTGAGACTGGGTAACTTATAATGAACAGAAATGTATTTGGCTCACAGTTCTTGAGGCTGGGAAGTCCAAGAGCATCGCACTGACTTCTGACAAGAGCCTTTGTGCTGTGTCATCCCATGGCAGAAGGCAGAGAGCAAAAGAGGTGGAAGTGATCAAGAGATCAAACTCACAGCCTCAAGCCCTTTTATAATTGGCATTAACGCATGCATAAGGGTGAAGCCCTCATGATCTAAACATCTCCCACTAATCCCAACTCCCAGCATTGTTGCATTGGGGCTTAAATTTACCAACACAAACTTTATAGGGAACACATCTAAACCATAGCAAGCATTTTGCATCATTCCTATGAGACTTAGGAGGCCCTTTCATTGAACAATTGATGAAAACCCCATAAAACTCTGGCTCATGCTTTTGTTGTGAGTAATAAAGTCATCTGTCTGCCACCCAGGAGTCTCTTGTCTTCTGCCAGCATCCATGAAATAGGAACAGGCTAATTTGTTAAACTGTAAATAGCATAAAATCTCAGACCCTACACAGTTCTTGATATATTATATATATTATAGTATAGTATATCACATTATATTATGTTATATTAAATTATTACAGCTACCCTATGAAGAGATAGTTCTAGTAACAATATTTTATAGATAATAAGGTTATAGATAATAATATAGATAATAGTTCTAGTAACAATAGTAGAACAATAGTAGAACAATAGTTCTAGTAACAATATTTTATAGATAATAAGGTTATATAATATTTTATAGATAATAAGGTTCAATAAGGTTCAGTAACTTGCCAAACATCACACAAGTATTATGTAGTAGAACTGAGATTAAACTAAGGACTATCTTATTCCAAAAGTAACACCCTTACCTATAATATATTTCCTCTCTGAATTATATGAAAAATGACTATAAAATTCCGTGTAAACTCCAAAGCATTATACATATATGTTTTATTTTTAATAAAAATATAATTATAATGTAAGCATTAAGAAATTGGTTCATTTCAACAAATGTATATTGATAGTGGTCTTAGCACCCCACAGCTGAAGAAGCTGCCCATTTAAAATTCTGTGGAGGCCAGGCACAGTGGCTCACTCCTGTAATCTTAGCACTTTGGGAGGCCGAGGTGGAAGGAGGCCAGGAGTTCAAGACCAGCCTGGGCCATAGCAAAACCCTGTCTCTACAAAAAAAAGAAGTTAAAAAAATTAGCCAGGCATGATGGTACATGCCTGTAATCCGTGCTTCTCAGGAAGATCTCTTGAGCCCAGGAGTTTGAGGTTGCAGTGAGCTCTGCTAACAATGTCACTGCATTCTAGCCTGGGCAACAGAGTGAGACCCTATCTCAAAAAAAAGAAAAAAAAATTCTGTAGAAAACCTAGGTTTAGTAATGGCCATGCTGCTTACTAGCTGGGTGACGCTGGACAAGATATTTAACATCTCTGTATCAGTACAGGTTCAGTTACAGTAATAGACACCCTACTAGGTATTTCAGAGAGAGGGAATTTAATATAAAGAATTGATTATATGTATGTTGGAAGTTGAAAGAGCAAAAGGGACCATAGAGGTTGATCAGAGATAATATAATAACTAGAGGAAGCAGCAATGACCCAAGGTTGAGTGAACAGAGGAGAGAGCTGTCCTGCAGGATCGGGGCTCAGACTGGGAACAGTGCTGAGGGCAATCTCTACTCACTGCTGATACTTCTGGGAGGGTGTAGCAGAACCGGGAGTGAGATGCCAAAAGAAGCTGGAGCTTGGAGACAACTGCATCTACAGGAGTGATGCTGGCAGGAACAGGGAAACAGGAAAGAGATTCTGTTTCTCTTCCCTTGCCCATCTATTCTCCATTTTCTGCCTTCTGTTTGCAGACCCTAATAGAAACCTAGCTGGTTGAGGATCCTGGGTCATGTAGTTTGCAGAGTCCCAGCTGAGTAGAAATTAGAGAATATAAAGTGTAGATGGATGGGCATGGAGCTGAGAAACAGGATGCCAATAACAGGTACAATTGCTGTCCTTTGGTCCCATATTTGTAAAAGGGGGATAACATCCATCTCATTAGATTCTTTTGGAGGATTAAATGAAAAACCACTCAGTTGCTTGAGACTGATTGCAAGTGCCCACTAAATATGAGGCTTTATTATTCTAATTGTGCTCAGCTTGCTTTCAGTATCGTCTGCTGCCTTTGCCTCTTTTCCAGTGGGACTTGGGTGTTAAGCTGGCTGCGGGGATTATCAGGCCATCTGGGAAGCTGGCCTCACTGAGCTCCATGTGGAGAACAGGCTTCAGAACTCAGCACTTGCTCTCACGAGTCAAGATGGCAACTTTCTCCCCAGAGATATTTAATTAGCTGGTTGTCGGAGTGGTGTTAGATAAAATGCCTGTCTCAGATTGGATCTGTGGTTGCTCTGATGTGGGATTCTTAGTTTATTTCATTTGTCATCTTGCTTCCTCTCTTTTCCAAAATAAAGCCCCCTTGCCTTCCACTTCTGTCTTTTCACTCTCTCTTCAGACAAGATAAAATGTCCTTCACTGAGTGAGAATTCATTCACACTCTCAAACAGCTGTTGTGTGCTCTGGGGTTCATGCTGTAGCGCCTTCTCAGAATATCCAGCCGAAGGGCCTGAGACTTCAGTTTCAGCAGCAGGGCCTGGTAATTAAGGATTCAGATTGTGGAATAGACATGACCAGGGTTCAAACCCCTGCTTAACGTTTTATTAGCTCTATGACCTTAGGCAAATAACTTCTCTGAGCCTCACTTTCCTCATGGTAATTTTATGTGTATCACAGGTTGTTGGAAAAATAATAGAAGATAATCCCTGTAATGTACTAAACCCAGAATGCCTCATATTTTGCAAACCCTCAGTAAGTAATAGCTATTATTATTGCCTGTCTGTGCTATTTTTTTTTTTACAAACTCCTGATTGACTCAGAGTAGAATTTATTGATTTATATATTCAACAAAAGTTTACTGCTCATCTATTAGACTCAAGATGCTGCGCAAATACTTGGTGAAGAAAAATGACCAAAATACAAACCTGATCTGGTGAAAATGGAAGAAAGTCCCTGCCTTCAAGGTGCTAACAGTTTCAGGAGTGAGGGACAGAGAGGCTGGTCAGATTCCCAGACACGTGTTACAGTACAGTGGGATAGGTGTTAAAATAGGGGTGTGCATAAAGGACCCCCAGGTCACAGAGGCAGATGGAGAACCAAACCAGGAGTTGGTGGACAGGGAAGGCTCCCCATGGTCTCAGTGTACATTTGAGATAGCCTGGAAAAATATGAGTGTGTGATATATGGTAATGGAAATGTATGTGTGTGTGGGTGTGTGTTGGGTGAGGGGAGCGGTTCCAAGCAGAGGATCTGTAACACAGAAAGCATGGCATGCTCAAGAACCTCAAACCCTGTAGATAGTGAGGGCATATGTTGAGTCCTCAAAGCCAGAGAGGTCGGCCAAGGCCAACTTACATAGGACCTTACAGAGTAGATGTAGAGGCACAAATTCTGAGAGTCTTCTTGGATTCTCTTGGTTGCCTCCTTCTTTCTGAAGATGCCATCTGCTTCTGAGACCACACCTCTTAGATGTCATGGTGTTTTTCTAACAAGTAATCAATTGTCTCCTTCTTTCCTACTAAAGTAATCTTAATTTTGTTGAAGGAGGCAGTATGCCCAGCTTGAAAAACTACATTTCCCAGTCTCCCTTACAGACACAGTTGTATGCAGATGAATGCAAGTCCTAACTGACATTGATGTGTACAGGTGGAGATAGGAAAAATTAAACAGAGTGTATATTAAGAAGATCCATGAACTCCCTCCAACAGATCAATAAATACAGAGGGAATGTTTGAAGCTCTGAGAGATTGAGACCTGTGTTACTGTATGCAGTGCATAGCCCAGGATAAATCCTTTACTGAAAAATATTTTTATAACAGCCAAAATTTTAAAAAGAGCTCAATATAGGACACATGAATTCTGGTCCTGGCTCTAAAAAAGTCAAAATGTGATTCTGAATGAGCTGTTAACTATCAAATAATAGAAAATAATAATTTTCCTTGGAAAATGGAAACAAAGCCTCTATTACACTGCTATTGTGACCAACAAATGAACTATGTTAATGATAATAACAATAACAATTATGGGAGGAGGAATATAAAGAATTCTGTTCAGGGGCAAAAAAAGAATTACTAGGGAGGAGGAATGGATGGGAATAAACATTAACTGGTAAATAGTTCTCTTCAGAATTTAAATAATATTTAGAGACAGGACGTTATCTGCTTAAAGAGTCTGGTCAGGTGTAGTCACATTCCTATCTTACAGGGACAGGGAGAAAAGAGCAATAGTTTTCCTAGGGGGTTCGGGATCTCAGACAGATAATGACACTTCAACAATTTTGGGAGAGATGATGATGGAGGGGAAGGTCAGAGAGACCTTGAGCCTTTTCTAGTCAGTCCAGCATGTCAAAATGCCATATTTTGGGTAAATATTTCTAATTTCCTTCAGTCTTTTCTCCTCTGCAATTGTTAATCTTTCCTGGTTATTTGATGAGATTCCTAGGGAGGAGATCTTAAGACAATTACATTTCCTTTGGAAGACAGTTTCCTCAGTCAGATAACGGAACTTCCAGAGAAGGGGAGAAGAAATGAGACTGTTACTGAAAGCTTGGCACTTGTCCCTAAGGCCTCATCAGAAGAATGAGGACAAGTGGTTTGAGGAGAAGGAAAAAGAAGTGTATTAATTTACCAGCAAATGAGGAGGTTGGCAGACTCCTGTCTTAAAGTACCAATGTCCTGCTTCTGAACAGGAATACAGAGCTTTTAAAGGGTAGGTTTTCAGCTTCAGGCTATTGCTGTTCAACTATAGTTGATGGTTCTGATTCATCCCATCTTCGGCTAAGACAATCTGGTTACTTCAGATGGGACAATTCCCTTGAACCATCTCATGTGGTACAAAGAACAGTGGACACTCCCCTGGTTAACAAAATGGCCATATTCAGCCAAACAAAGTGTTAGCTTTCCTGCTTACTTCTGTTTTCAGTTCCTGTCTTTTTGCCTCTAACTGTGCATTTACACATTTTATGTTGCAGGGGCTATATTATCTAATCTACCATATTGCTCTATTCATCATTATAAACAATTATTTTATAGTCATAAAGAATTGTGCTCTGATTAGATCCTGGTCAACTGAAATTTTATGTTAATTCAAATAAAACCAGTTTGTTTTTTCTCTTAACTAGGTGACCGAGGAACTGATTAGTATTAATTTTCCATTTTAAAATTATAGATTAATTCACATCCTTTATTTAATTGTGAATTTCAAACTGGGGTTTATGACTATTTGTGTCTATATCCATTCCTGCTCTAGCTTCACCACTTGCTTGCTATATGAACTGGGTCAAGTAATAGAAAATCATTGTGCCTCAGTTTTCTCATTTGTAAAAATGGCCATAATAATAGTAGCAACTTCAGTAGGTTGTTATGAGAATTAAATAAGTCGATACATGTAAAACATTTCATTAAGTTCCTCAGCATGTAGCACTTAATAATTTTACTTCTTGTCATTGTTATTACTATAATATCTGTAGAAGCAGTATAATAATCGTATATTCATTTTTGAGGATATAAAAATGTACATCTTACTACTGTGCAATCATGCTGTTAATCCAAATAAATTAACTTCAGGAGTTTTTCACTATAATTTTCCCCTTTAAGAATCTTTTCAAGAGTTTGAGTAATTTTCCTCATTATGATAACATGTTAAGGCAGTCCTTTCTATGGGATTATTTCTATGGTTTTTAATTACTTTGATCTTTGCCGCTTTCCTAGGGTAGCTTTCATTTATTCTGTAATTTATATTTATTTACACTTTGAGGCTTTGAAGCTCTGCATTTATTTGTTCTTTTAAAGTGTTCTTTCCATTCCTTGAATAATTTTCCATTTTGAGCAACTTGTTTTGGGATTTTGATCTTTATATCAGGTCTTTAGCAATAATGAAATTGTTTCAATTCTAAGAACAGTCTCAAAAATCATATACATGCAGCTTTCAGGTCTGAGTATCTTCTTCAAAACTTGCCTTGTTTCTGCTTTTGAAATGCTATTATTTTGACTTTTTATTATGAAATGATTGTAGACTCATAAGAAGTTGCAAAAATAGTTCATAGAGTCCCTTGAACACTTCATTCAGCTTTAGCCAGTGGTCACCTTTCATGTAACACCAATACAATGTCAAAACTAGGAAACTAACATCTGCACAATACTGTTAACTAGATAGCAGGACCTTGTTCAGATTCCACCAATTTTTGCCTGAATTTGTGTGTGTGACTGTGTATGAGTGTGTGTTTGTGTGTGAATAGTTCTATGTAATTTTATCCCATGTATAGATTTATATAACCACCACTATAGGTTGAGTATCCCTTATAAAAAATGCTTATGACCAGAAGTGTTTTGAATTTTATTGCATGCATTATATCTCGATAAAGATGTTAAAAAATAAAAGGATATTACAAGAGAGAATTTAATTGTATTACAAAAAATCGTATTTGTTTACTGAATTTCTAATTTATTAATAATTGTCCATGTGGCAGACATTACATACAGTGCTTTATATGTATTACTGTATGTAGTCCCCATAAAATTATTCCCTCTAATTCCTAATAAACACTGTTGTAATAGAAGATAGTATAGAATGGCTAACAAGGGTGAGGTTCTGGCACCAGACTGCTTGAATTCAAATCTTGACCCATCCACTAATGAGCTTGTCATTTAACCGTTGTCAACTTCCAAATCCTTTTCTGTAAATGGGAATAGTAAAAGTATTTGTGAAGATTAAAGGAAATAATGCATATAAAAATCACTTAAAATGCTGCCTGCATAGTATCATTATCATTATTATTAAATTTCTGAAAAGACATTTTCCTCTTAGCAGTTCATAATTGCCTGGTAATAGTGTTATGAGAAAGTGAGCCATGTGTATTAATAAAAGATGACAGATCTTGCCATTATGTATATGAGGACAAGGGAAGCAGATGACATATACTGATCCTCTACTATGCACCAAGCACTGTACTTACTAACCACCATTTTGTACACTTAATCCAAACAATGCTACATGACGGAAGTATTATTTTTCTGTATTTTACAGAAGAGGAAAAAAAACTCAAAAAGATTAAGAAAATTTCCCAGTTTCATAAAGGCAGTATTTGATGTAGCCAGGATAGAAAGCCAGATCTTTCTATGTCCAAAGTTCATGACAGGAATTGATAAAAATGAGACATTTCTTCCAATACTGCAATTAACTTAGGATATTAAGATAACTTGCAGCTTTTCTTTTCTCCTTATTGAGTAAAATTTAGCATTGCTAAGGTTGCTGTATTTAAAATATATTTTAAGAAGACATTTGGAAATCCATATAGCAGTTCAGAAAGGGCCCCAAGATTTTATTTAACCTGAATTTCCAACTGTTTAGAAGTTGAATCACAATTTAACTGCAAAAGGCAAATCCAGTGGTGGGAAAGTCCATTACCAGAAGTGTTCACGAAGAAGTGAAGAAATACATTCTAGAGATTAGAACAAGACGAGGTATCTCATGCTGAGACCAATCAAAAGCCAAAACAAAGCCTGCCCTCCTAAAAAAAAAAAAACTAATTTCAAACTAAGAAAAATAAAAGAAAATTGTTTGCAATAATATGTTTCTCAAGTTTATTCAACCATGGATTAGTCTTTGTGTTCTTTCTCTTTCTTCTTCAAACTCTTTCTCTTTAAAAAACTGCCAAGTGTAATGGAAATAAAAAAGGGACTTTAATATCAGCCAATTTAATTAGAAAAACAACAAAGAAAAGTTGTGTCCCTTATATTGAGCCTCAAAGATTATGCGTCTTATTCCTCAGGTTTATAGAGGAACTTGGCTGGAAGTCTTCACTGGAAAGAGACACAAGGATTTGGAATTCCACTTGGAAAACTTAGGTTTTCCTGATTTCTGGATCAACACAGAGACAGAATCACAATGAGCACTCTCACATTGACGTGATAGGAGATCTCTGGATAGGAACCCCTAATTTATTCTCAGAGCCTTAAGGAGCCTGCCTGCTTCATGTCTTGGCATGCTATAAGTGATTTTATTTTACTTTACTTTATTTATTTTATCATGAGCAGGAGAAACAAGGACTGGTATCCACATGATTTAAAAAAAAAAAAAGTCTTGGGTTCAGTTGGGAGCTTCTCTGAACCATAAGAAATGACCTCAAAACTGGCTGAAAAACCCAACAAGAATGAAAAATGGCATGCTGCAAGTTCCAGGAGGATGTTGCAGAGATCAGCTTCAGATGCATTTCATTTTGCCCTGTTATTGATGGCTTGGAAAGAGGCCATAAACCTATTATGATAATTATATCTGCAGATGAGGGTAAATAGGATGGTGTTATAGACACTAGTGAGGAAGAGACATAGTACAGAGCAACCTAGAGAGATTAGAAATATGGGCAGGAAATGAACAAATGAGATCAGCCTTGAAAAGTGGGAACATGCATCTGGAGAAATACATAATTTGAAAAACAGAGAGGTGCTTAAAGTCAGGGTCATACTTGGAAAGCAACAGTGGTAAATAAGTCTTTGAGCCGGTATTAGTCCTGGATTTGTTTGTAACATGATGGAAAAATAATGCTCAGGCCTGGTGTGCTTGTAGCTTTTTAGAATGTCTTTTATGTTTTTTCAAATGGAGGCATTTCCATTATTTTATTTGATCATCAGCTCAAAGATATTGGAAGCAAAGAATTTGTTATCCATTGAAGAGATGAGATGAGATTAAATGAATTGCTTCAGGTTAATTTGTTAATAAAATAGACATGACTAAAACTTGAGTTTCTTGACTTATTTTTCTTTTTCTCTGTTCACTACAATACCTCCTCATTTTGCCTTGGATCTCAGAATAGTAATTATTTCTGGTTTAGCATTTACCTATCTATTTCTGATATTGTGCACTATTTGATTTTATTAATACTTGAGATTGAGCATAGTATTAGTGAACTTTTGAACGTGCCATGAACTGCTCTCCCTCCCCGATACCTATAATATCTTTCTAGGATGAAGTGAAGCAGTGTTGTAATGGATGTAGATCTCTGAATTAGAAGTCAGAATCCTATACGAATAGTGCCACTAACTGTGGGGCGGGGGTGGGCAAACTATGTGCCTTCTATAGTCTTATGTGCTTCAGTTGTGGACTGAGTGGATTTATCACTATTGATTGTCTCATGGCGTTGATCTCTTCGAAGGTCTAAAAGAAGAATGAAGCTAATGTAAACAGAGACCATGAAGCCTAAGAGGCGTTTGGGAGAAATGGGAGAATGGAGGGCAGGGGGAGAGAGGGAGAGAGAGAAAATTATGTAAATGAATGAACTGAAAACTTATTAGCATATGAGAAGCAAGCAGATTTAAGTTTTCAAGAATAACCTTTGCATACTCTACCTCAATCCGTTCTCTGGTGCCCTTGTTATAGAGGTCCTATCTTAAAGTTGATCCTGTCATCGTTTTCTTTTCCTTGGTAATGATGTATGAATTTCTGTGCAGGCTTATCTGTTCCTTTGGTACGGACAACAGGTAAGAACCAGGGCACGGAAATGTCTTTTTGGATTCTGCCAACATCATAATAGCTCCTTTTTCTCTGAGAAATGCCTCTATGTCCACATGGGTGGACACATCCCAGCCCTGTTTCTGTCCTGTGATTCCTCCATCCCTTCTTCACAGGTGATTAGAATGTAAGGTAATAACTGACCCAAATAGAGCCAATCAGATTCTTTCCAACTGGGAATTGGGACCAAGAGACACTCATTTTATTCTCTAATTGTAATTAAAATGAAGAAACATGGGGTGGCCAAACGTGTAGAGAAAAAAAAAAGTGGCTAATGTAAATAGAATAGAGAGAATGACAGTGTAGCCTCAGAGGGTGCTGTGGTTTGGATATGTTTTGTTTGACCCACCAAGTCTCAGGTTGAAATTTTATCCTCAATGTTGGAGGTGGGGCCTGGTGGGAGGTGTTTGGGTCTTGGGGGCTGAGGATCATGAATCGGCCAGGGCTACCAATGTGTGGTGTTAGCTGGAGGGTTCTCCAGTGGTCACAGGAATCTGGGCAGGGGAGTCTCCTAGTCTGTCCCTGATGGTGAGTGATTGGCTGCCTCAGATATTTTTCTTTTTATTGGTGTTGTCATGGAAAATAGAGAGCATACATTGTGTTCTCAACTTAATTGGCTATTTTCTATTTTACTTGAAAAAAATGTAATATCAAAATTAGCAGCTCTATCCATCAGCTCTCTTATCATCTTTTTATACTAGTTAACCACTTCGGTATGGTGCTCACTGGCCGCGAAACCTTGCCCACAGCCGGCACTCATAGTCTGCACAATAGTTTGTGCTGTGCATTGACAACGTCCGTTTTGCTCTTGTGTGATGAAGAAAGCTTTAAAGCACTGAAAGCTTGTTTTACTTTACAGGCAGCTTTACTTGTAATGTAAATCAGAATAGGTAACATTATATATATATGTTTTTATTATGTTATTTTTAAGTGTTCACAATTTTATTTTGATAAATGAAAAATTAGAAAAGTCAATTCAAAATTATAGTTTTATTTCATTCATATGTGGTAATGAAAACAGAACTTGGGGGCCAGGTGTGGTGGCTCATGCCTCTAATCCTAGCACTCTGGGAGGCTGAGGCAGGAGGATGGCTTGAGGTCAGAAGTTTGAGACCAGCCTGAGCTGGTGAGAGTGAGAGTGAGAGTGAGAGTGAAAGTGAGAGTGAGACCCTGAGTCTACAAAAAATAGAAAAATTAGTTGGGCATGGTGGTACATGTGGCCTGTTGTCCCAGCTACTCGGGAGGCTGAGGCTAGAGGATGACTTGAGCCCAGGACTTTGAGGTTGCAGTGAGCTATGTTGTCAACACTGTACTCTAGCCCAGGCAACAGAGCGAGACCCTGTCTTAAAAAAAAAACCAAACAGGACTTTGTTACTGTTAAAATATGCATTAATTATTTATGTATACCTTTTTGGAAGATTCTTGGTATACTGTACTCTAAGTCCAGAAAGTCCTTATCTAATTTGGTGTATTATTATAGCAGGGAAGCAAGATTAGGATTTGAACGGGGGCTAGGTTGGGCAGGGGTCCTTCATTTTCCATCCACTCATTGCTATAAGGACCCCAAAACCTATTCTTGTAATCACCCTGTGCTATAATGATATACACCAGCAACTCCTTCTAAATGAATCAACTCATCTTTCTATTTCCTAACATCTATTTTCCCATGTTTGTCAGTATATCCACTCATTGTATAGATAAAACAAGTGATGCTAAGAAGATTTTTCAGGTTGTTAATTCCAAGTCAAATAATTTGAAATGAATTTGGAAAATCTGCTTTTCTCTATTTCAGTCTCTGCTTTTTGCTGCTTATGTTCATGTCTCCAGTGAAAAATTAGTCCCTGGGCCTTTAAAACTGTCCAGGTATTCTGCCACGTGAGCATTTGATACTGGACTTCCTGAGGTCAGAAATCCAGGATCTCATTTGGGATCAGTGTATGGAGGTAAACCAGTTCAGCAAAGAAGTACTCATTTGTTGACACACCAGTTACGTGCAAGAGACGCCTGTTTCTCATTCCGTGGCTCCTTTGGGAATTGGTTCAGCACAACCTGTTACTAGACCCTTAGGCATATGTCTCTGACATTCCTACACCTCAGAAAAGATAGGGAACCAAAGGCAGATGAGGCCCTATGGTCCTGGAGCATTTGCTATATAGCTGAGTACAGGAAACAGGAGGGAAAAAACACAAAAACACACAGCCAAAGTTCCTTCCTGGAGACGGATGGGAAACCTGGAAAATATAAACTGGGATTGTGGCCTTACACTTGGGGGTTGGCTTTCTATTCTGAGCTTCCATCCAGGAGTGAGTCTTGTACCATTGATCTAGGGAGTGAGCTGTTGTGCTATCCAGGGACAGATCTGAATCCGGTCACGTGTGTTTCCATTCACCCAAGGGTGAAATTGATTGCATTTAATTGAAGATTCAGCAGCTCCATTGCATGTTCCCAAACAGGCTTTTAACAGAGAGGCAGGGAATTCCTGGATTCAATTTGTGGTTTAGGGCTCAGTGGGGTGGTGTAGGGGTGGGATGGGCAGGAGGTAGTTCCCTGGAGATAACTCACTGCTTTCTCAATTCTGAACAGGTACCAAAGACTGCTTCAGAATAGAACAACCCTCCCCTCTGAGACAGAGGATCCCTATTGTTTTTTTGGGTGGGGTTTTTTGGTTTTTTCTGAGACAGAGTCTCACTCTGTTGCCCTGGCTAGAGTGCCATGGCATCAGCCTAGCTCACAGCAACCTCAGGCGATCCTCCTGCCTTGGGCTCAGGCGATCCTCCTGCCTCAGCCTCCCGAGTAGCTGGGACTACAGGCATGTGCCACCATGCCCGGCTAATTTTTCTATATATATTTTTAGTTGTCCAATTAATTTCTTTCTATTTTTTTAGTAGAGATGGGGTCTCGCTTTTTGCTCAGACTGGTTTTGAACTCCTGACCTTGAGCCATCCTCCCACCTCGGCCTCCCAGACTGCTAGGATTACAGGCGTGAGCCACCACGCCCGGCCCGAATCCCTATTGTTTAATTCCTAAATAATTCAGTGTCCTACTGGTCTGATGTCAGAAATTTAAATGACCATAAACGAGGCAGGTGGCATAAATAAATGGAAGCCAACCCTATGTAAAGGAAGAAGAAGCATCAGACATTATGGTTAATTGGAGAATAAATGTTTGGTCAAAAGGCAGCCAGTATTCGACTCTAGCTGATGGATACTATTGTGTGCTGATGAGTCCAGAATTGCCAGGTTTTTGAATTTTTAAAGAAATCTAAATTTTAGCGTGAAACCTATAAAATTTAAAATATTGACTAAATAAAAAATGTCTCTCCATGTAAATATTTATTTAATATCAGTCTCACTGTTGCTGGTTGTGTTTCCTGGAAAGCAGGTTCTGAGAAGGAGAAGAGGATGTAGGGAGTTTATTAGGGAGTGCTCCTGGGATCAGCATCCGTGGAAGGGAAGGGAAAGAAGAATTGGGTAGAGGGACAAGTTGAGTTGTGATGCGGCCTTAACAAAGGCCTCAGCTGACCTTGCAGGCAGACCTGAAACTGGATAATTCCTTGAGGTTATTCTAGTTTTGGGGCTAGAAGGCCAGGCCTCTATATGCTCACATTAACCAATTATGGGATCAGGCTGCCCTTGGACAGGGATACCTTGACAAAGGTGATTTCCAGAGAGGGCTGACAGCTGAGGGCTGAGAGCACCAGGTGGATAAGTCCTTCAGTCCTAAAGAGGGACCTGGGTGGAGCTCCACGGTGTCTACTACAGACCCTCCTCACGCTGCTCAGATTCACTTCTCTGGGAGTAACAAGTCCAGGATTTGGTAGGGAGGAGTCTCTTCTCTTGAGGGTCTCAGGGCCTCTTTTTTCATAGCTGGTCTTAAGACCAAAATAAGACCCATATCGTCCTCTACTGACCATCCTAGATTCTCCTTACTCTTAACTAGCACCTCCGCTGGTCCCAGTGATTTGCCCTGTGTTGAGACATGGACCTGGATCTCTCAGGGGTCAGAGCCTCGGGTCACCATGCCATTCTCAGGCTCAAGTACATTATGGCTGATGTGCTTATCCATATCATCAAGGTTGGGCAAGGTAGTACCTAAAAGAACCCATGTGGATCACAAGGGTGCTGTACATACTCCTCGCTGCCCCCATTGTGTAACAGCAGCCCTGCATCCTCCTGATAATCGGGGTCCTACAAAGATGCTGACTCTCCTTCTTGCCTGTTTAGTTCCTGGCCACAAAGAGCCCAAAACACCCAGGTAGCAATTGCAACTTACTCTTCAGTAGGATTCTTGCCCCCTGATGGAAGCATTTCCCCTTCTGGGAAAAGGCACTCTATTCCAAGCACTATAAAAGAGCTGGGGGCTACAAAGATAAATAACACATACTTTCTGACATAAATAAGTTGAACAAAAAAAAATAATCAAAACATTAAAAATAATGGTAGAAATTGCTGCCATCTAATTAACTTTGTGCTAAGAGCCTTACAAGAATAATCTTATTTAATCTCCAATATGTTCACTGTCCTTTACTCTCCTATAGAGTGTCCTCCCTGCTCTCTTAATCAGCTTAGATCCCTTGCTTCATCCTCAGTTCCCTTGGGTTTCTCTTTCCATTCTTAGCACTCATCTAGAGAAACCCCTATTCTACACCCTACCTGCTCCACGCCTGCGCATATGCGGCTGAGCACAGCTGGAGGAACATCCACACTCAGGCTTACTGGTCTCTCCTTAAATGTATGGCCACTATCCTAAGGGAATTTTTAGTGCTACCAGATAATCATACCACATTTCCCTAGTCCCTTTACTGTACTGGAAAATGATTTCATACCAATTCCTCCTTCCTTCTCCCAATACTTTCCTACACTGTCTTAGCTGATGGGAGAGAAAATAAATGCAATCAGAAGACGAATTCCATAAAGTCCCTCCAGGAAATATTCCCAGCTACCTGCCTTTGTGCCAGTATACTCCTCTCTTCGGTTACTGGGGTTGAGCTGGTCTTGTTCCTAGCTGAGGGCAAGCCCTCCACTCGAACACCAGATGTCACCTGTGTTGCCTGTTCAAGAACGTCCACAGAGCAATTGTCCCACTTCTTCCCTGCCTCATAAAGTTTCCTTTCCTTACTGAATCAGGCCCACTGCATACAACCATGCTCTCAAATTAGATTCCACTTTCTCTGCTAGCTACTTCTCCAGTTCTCCTGTCCCTGTTTACAATAAAATCCTTTGACAGAGTTGTCCATATTAAATGTCTTCAATTTCCACTTGGATTTTCTCTTCAAAACACCACAGTGAGGTTTCACCTCCACAATTCCATTAAGACTCCTCTGGCAGTTTACATAGTAGATACTCAGTAAATATTACTTGAATAATTTAATACACCCTTAAAAAAACCCCAAAACAACAACAACAAAAAAACCCACAACTACTGGGAGGTGGGTATTAAGATACTCATTTTATAGGTGCTCTGGTGAAGGTCTTCTGTGACCATGCCGGTGTTTTTCATTCACTGGTTAATTAATTATCAGTTCTCATCTCCCTTGACCTTTCTTTACAAAATGAACACATTCTCCTCCTTGAACTCATTTTGTTTCTTGACCTTCGGAATGCTACACTCTTATGGTGCTCCTTTATCTCCCTGACCACTGTCTATGCTGCTTTCCCTGGTTGCTCATCTCCCCAGGAGGCTTCCTTACCCCAGATGTCTTTTCTACACTCACTTCCTTGGTCATCTCATCCAGCCTTGTTGCTTTAAATAACACCTATAGGCTGACAACTCCTAAACTGGCATCTCTGGTTGAAGATCATCCCTTAGGTTTCCAATCTGGAATATCCACTTGCCTGCTGTACATTTTACTTTGATGTCTAATGGGAATGCCCACAAACATTCCTGAGCATTCTTCCCAATCCCATTCCTTCCACAAATTTCCCTATCTCAGTTATGTACCTTCACCTTCATTGAGTTGCTCAAATGAAAAAAATTTAGTGTGATTTTTGATTCCTCTTTGTCTCACACCTCAGTCAAATCCATTAGCAAATACTGTTGGCTTTACATTAAAATATATCCAATATCTGACCATTTCTCACTGTTTCCTCTGTTATCATTTGGTCTAAGCTACCATCATCTCACTTGTCCTTCAGTGACCCCTGTCTGTAAAAGTCCACTTCATCCTCAATACATTTGAATGACTTTTACCTCCCCTTCCCTGTTTTATTTATCCCCAATTTACTTACCACTGTTTTAATTACTATACATTTTAATTTTTTATTTTTGACTCATCTTTTTCCCTAAAATGTAAAATTCATGAGGGCAGGGATTTTATTTGGTTTGTTCAAATATTTGTATCCCTAATGCCTAGGTATTTATGATACATACTCAATAAATATTAGGTGAATGAGTTAATAAATCATCATAAAACCACTGTGAGGTAGGTAATAAGATTCTCATTTTAGAGATGAGAAAACTAAGGCTTAGAAAGTTGCAGTAATTTGCTGAAGGTCATAGAGGCAGGAAGTGAGTGAATTGGAGTATGGACCAAGGTTCTTTTCACTCCCAAGTCCAGATCCTTAGAAAATAAACCATTCTGGACTCAAGTCCATACTTTTCCCTTGGAGCTCAATATCAATTACTATTATTATTTTTAATAAAATTCTTTAAATTAACACAAAGCTTTTGATCTTCCCCATAAGCTTTGATGACATCTCCTTTCGAAGCCACAGCCCTCTAGTCAGCGCTCAGGTACCAAATCTATTCTACTGAGCCATTCTTTGGCCCATATGTTGCCTTTGCATTTTCGGACTGTATCTTATTAGCAAAGTGATTCTTCACCATCTTGAATTCACCTGCTCTGAAATTTAGAATCAGGACACTCTAAGAAGCCATAGAGAAGCAAAAATAGATATTTTAAAATCTGAATTCTAACTACATGCCCTTTAGTTACAGACAAGTTCTTATTCCACCTATTAATCTTTCTTCAGATACAATTTTTTAAATTTTTACTCTCACGCACCTGGTAATTATTGAGCAATTTGTATGGGCAAGGCTCTATTTCAGTCACTCAGTGAATAAAACAGATATATAACCTGCCCTCAAGGAGCTTATGTTCTAGTGAGGGGGAGGAGGATAATATCTAATAATAAATTAATATGTCATGTAGTAAAAAGTATTATGAAGGTAAATAAAGCAGGGAAGGGAGCTAGCAAGTGACAGGTGGTCCTCTTGAATAAAGGTATAAAGCAAACTTCATGAGATTTGGGACTTTATCATTATTATTATTTTTATTCACTTCTGTAATACTAGCACCTAGAAAAATAATAGCATGTAGTAGGCACAAGGTACATATTGTGTGAATATTGTGAGAATGAATGAATGAGTGATGGTGAAGAAGAGAGCCCAGTTAGGAGGTTACTGCAGTACTCCAGGTGATAGCCGTTGATGGCTAGACACAGGGAGAAACTTTGCAAATGGCAAGTAGAGAACACAGTCTGGATATATTTAAAAGGTAAAACCAATGGTGTTTGCTGAAAGATTGGATTTGGAGTGTGTGAGTATGAAGAGAGAGAAGTCAAGAATAATGTCAAACCTTTGTCCCTAGCAACTGGAATAGAGTAGCCATTGACTGAGGTCTGGGAGGATGGCAGGTTTGGTGGCCAAAATTAAGTTTCTTTGGGACTGTAAATCAAGTCTCTGACTCTGTGTCTTCCTCTCTCTCTCTCATAGTTCCCTGAGATATCTAAAGCCAAGCACTGCTGTGTATCCAAGGAAAACCATTCAGAGCCATTTTACTGTGGAAAACAGCCATACTGGTTCCACTCCTCTCTCTCTTGGCCAGACACAGAGGCATCCTGTGTTGATGGCTGTCTTTCTTATTCTTGGAATAAGAAAGGCATAGCCAAGGAAGGCTTTTTGCTTCAAATTCATCTTAGATGCTTTATTTTGATTTAAGAAAGTGAAAGATGATTGAAGAAGACAAAACAGGGAAAAATAGTGTTTTTTGTACATTTCTGATGATGGCAACAGCTTGAACCGATTAGCTGGTTATTATGTGTTCCTGTGCATAGCTTGTCACAGCGGTCTGATCCGGAGGAACACATCACAATTCTCATTCAGCGTGGCCTTTTGCATGCAAAACTGACCTCAACAAGTTTAACCAAGCCTTGTAATTTGAAACCACACACATACACACACCCCAAAAATCATCAGGTGATCAAAAATATGGTATAAATCTATTTAGTACACAGTATTTTGGATTATAATGACATTAGCAGAAGAGATGACTCGGATGCAAGAAAGGCAAAGAAACCCAAGAAGTTAAAAAAAAAAGAGGCAGTAGTATTTTTTTTTTTTTTAAGGATTGTAAATATCCCCTGTGTATTTTTCTTTTTCTTGAGAAAAATATTCAAGATCTCTTCCAGCAAGTTTGGGGCAGTAAAATCTAAGGGAAAGAGAGAGAGAGAGAGAGCGCGAGAGAGAGCGCTCTGCAGGGTTCCACAGTATGTAGTTAATTCTCCTTTTACTCTGGTCTAAATATAATCCTGCTCATTTGCATGCCAATCCCCAGAATGCTTTGTAATTTCACAACTCTTGGCTAGTGGTCTCAGCACTTATGCTTTAAGAACAAAGCAAAATGTTTAGGGCGTGCCTTTGGCCCAGGCTCCCCCACCCCCACCCCACCCGTGTTTTGCAAGAGTATAGGGAGGTGACCTTTGCTTGGCATTCATCCTCCTTTCCAGTGTGTCACAGAAATAAAGTGGAGACTGCTGTGGACTCTTCCTGTGAAGACTGCATTCAATCCAGTTACCCATGAATAACCAGAAGCCTGGATTAACTCACTTGACAGGGAGTGTGGGGGGAGAGGCGGGGTGTGTCCTTGGATTATGTGACCAGGCCGGGTCATGTCAGGATTATGGAAAGCCCAAACTGGAGTATTGTGTACCCCCTTTCTGTGAGTGCCTTATATAGCTTCTCTATTGCAAGTAAGCCTTCAATTTAATGACAGGACATCTAGAAGTGTGATCAGTGGCCTGCCTTATAGAAATGTGAATTCAAGATCCCTAACATAGACTGAGTCATGCTTAGTGTCATCTACAGAATTTCTATTTAGTAGGATATTAGGATTTGGGAGTGGGGGTGGTAGGAGACCTGTCTTAAAACGATTTTATAAATTTTGCATAGCAAGCCATTTTTTGTTATTTAAATGGTATGCTTGGGACTATTTTTCAGGAGGGTTGAGGACGCTCCCTTCACCCCAACTACGCTACTCAGACCCCACCCACAGTGGCCTCTCCAAGTAGGTCTCCCTTGGGCGTTTGATTGTAGCCGGTAGCTAAAGGACAATATAGTCCAGCGCTGAAAGGCCATGTTTTTGCTTCTAGTAACATATTAACCTTTGTCAGTCAGCTCTTCCTACAGTAAACTCAGGACTGTGAGTAGTGCATGGGGTTTGTTACTGACAGGGAGCTACCGCAGTACTATTCAAAATCCATGGCTGCACACCAGGGACGTGTCTGGGTTTTTGCCTTCCCATTCTACAGGTGTTTTCTACTTTTTACTCACAGAGCAGCATTAATGCTCTTTCTTCAATTTAGAGAGTCAAGCAATGGAGTGTCTTTAAAAATATATATATATATATAGTACTTTGGGAATATTTGAAAAATACAGAGAATGGTTGATGACCGATACCGTGCTCCTCGCAGCCCTCCGAGAGCGAATCATTGCTTTGCATTTTCTGACATGTATGTTGGTGGTCTCAGGATACCCGCAGGCCGGCCAGGCTGGCTCTCTCGGGGACCGCGCCGCTGTGGACACATCCGGCCCGCGGCTCTAACAAAGGCGGCGGCCGGCGCGGCGGCAGAGCAGAGCACGTTCCGGGAGGGACGTCCGGGGCCGGCCCCTTTCTGAACCGAGGGTGGCGACGCTGGGAAATCGGACGACGGGCTGACCCGAGGCGGTGGCGCCGGCGGGGGCTTGGCCCTGGAGGCCGCGAGGGCGTCGCTAGCGTTTCTGCGCCCACGGCCGCCGCCCGCCCGCCCCGCAAAGTCCCTCGCGCCCCCTGGTGGCCGTGGGGCGGGCTGGCTGCGTCGCACTCGAAAGT
>VBSM01003190.1:11158646-11176194 GCA_008086735.1 Cheirogaleus medius | reverse complement strand
CTCCCAGAGTGCTAGGATTACAGGCGTGAGCCACCGCGCCCGGCCCGAGATTTTATTTTTTAAGAGAGGGGTTTCTTGGACCAGTTGAGCAAAGGAGCCTTCTTGTTTATCACGCAATGTAAGGAAGAGAACCCTGGAGGGCGTATCAGTACATTGTGGTTCAGGCCTGCCCTTGCCTCTAATTTACTTGTGACTTTGGGCAAACTCTTATTATCCCTCTCAGATTCTGCATTGGGAAAATGAGGGCATTGAACTAGATGATCCCTGAGGTCCCTGCCAGTGCAAATGACTCTGTGAGCCAGCCCCTCCTCACTTTGTTCCAAACTCACAGAGAGGAGCTAGAAGCCCTTCCTGTGAGGAAAGAGAGAGCAGGGAGAAAACAGATGAGAGCGGCAGTTGTTGGCTGAAACTCAGAGGGACCAGCCAACATCTGTGTTGGATATAAGGGGCTTTGGTTGCTTTTTACCCTTAAATATCCAGCGTCTTTCTCATTCAGCGAGTAGACTTAGTTAATAGACCTTGTGCAGAAGAGAAATGGAATAATGATGATTGATAGGTCCTTTCCTTAGCAGAGTTTTAGTATTAATTCAAATGAGTGTTACTAAAGCTATATCATGATTCATTTGCTGTCACATACAGTCTCTCTTTTGCATAAGGCTACCATTGACAAGGGCATAAAGGCGACAATTGCCCAAAATCTAGACAAGCAAACAAACAGGAAACAACTGTGAGTCTGTCTGTATTCACCAAGCTTTTTTCAGCTGCTCTTGTTAATATTTTAAATATGATGGCTGCCATCCAATGGAAATAATCTACCGCCAAAGACCCAATCATGTCATGGATACTCCATGAGGATAGGGGTGGTTTTGTTTTGTTACCACTGAATCTCTAGCACTCAGTCTTTGGCTGGTACATATTATATCAGGCCCCCTGTAGGTATTTGTTGAACAAATACATATATTTAGCACTTACTTGCAGGAATAACTTCAGGAGAGAAGATGACCTGAAAGTGCACAAATTTGTTCCTGTGTATCATCCTCCCTTTCATCGGCAGCTTTCTAGAATATTCACTTTTAAGACTTAAGATGAGGCCAGACTCTAAGGAACTGGCATGGAATCACTGGGCCAAGAGAAACATGACAGCACTTTAGCAGAACAAGCAAGTCATTGTAATCCAGGGCCTGACCTGGACACATGTACCACCGAGTCCATCCATCACTGTACTTATTTTTCTCTCACCTCCATGCCTCTCCTTCTTCCAAAGTCTACATCTGAGCTCATTCTGAGCTCGTTTCAGGGACCTACCTGGGTACTTCTTGCTTGCAAACAGACACATCATTTCTCATACTGCAAATGATATAAAAGAATTAACACAGACCTTTATGTCTTCTTTCAAATAGAGGGAGTTGTCACGTTGACTTTCTGAACCAGGATATGGCTCAGGCGTCCTCAAACTATGACCTGCGGGCCACATGCAGCCCGCTGAGGACATTTATCCGGCCTGCCGGGTGTTTTTGCCCGTTTTGTTTTTTTACTTCAAAATAAGATATGTGCAGTGTGCATAGGAATTTGTTCATAGTTTTTTTTTTAAACTAGTCCAGCCCTCCAACAATCTGAGGGACAGTGAACTGGCCCCCTGTTTAAAAAGTTTGAGGACCCCTGGGCCATAGATCCTAACTGAGGCCTCTTTCTGCCTTTGCACACATACTACAAGTCATTAGTGTTGTTAGCAGCAGTTAGGTAGGCCAGTCTGCATTTGTACAGCAACTCTTTCTTTTAGATATATTAGTTAAGGAGCAGCTCATAGTTCTTTTTGTTTCCCTATTCGGGTTGGCCATTTAAGTGGAATGTTTTCATGTTTGTGTGTGTGTGTTCTCTCAAAGGTTTTCAGTCTCTTACCCTGCTGCACCTGTCAACTTTCTCTGAGCTTTAGTGGGAACTATTGTTGTAGCTTTTATTCTAAAATTCATTCTTTGGTTTGAGGAGTCGGGCCAGTTAAAGCAGATTTTATGAAGCTCATCTCTGGGTGTATATATTAAATAGTTTATGGTCTCAGTGGGTCTGTGTGTAATAATAATCGCTAGATCTTTTTAAAGGGAACATCTATCTATAAGGGAAGGGAAAATAGGAGAATTAAAGTACATTCATGGAACCTAAAACCTTTGATTAGAAAGCATTTAAAGTACTATATGAATTATAAGGATGTCATATATGATATGATCAGGTATAGTAAAAGCATTTTGCAATTTTTTTTATTGAATAAAAGATATTTATTGACCACCAGCTCTGGGAAAATCAGTTTAATAATAAGAATTCAAACAACTCAATTAGATAGTTGGATTTCCAACTCGGTCTTCCCATTTTATTGATGAGGAAATTTAGAGAGATTAAGTAATTTGTCTAAGATCATATAAGCCTTAAGTGATGGAACCAAAATTCAAACTTAAGTTTATCTGACTCAGAGCCCACATTCTTTTTTTCTTTTTTCAACTTATTTATTTATTTTCTTTTTTTTACAATTTCAGAATATTATGGAGGTACAAACACATTCTTTAACCCTCCAAATGGTGCTCCCTTCAATTCTACCTTCTATTATCTTTTTCCACCTCTGGAGTCACAAATGTTGGTTCCAGCTGGAGTTCACTTCAAGAGTGGGGTTAAGTCCTTCTCTGTATCTGTTTCCCATGAGGCATGAGTGGTTCAGGTTATGGGAGACGTGAAGAACAACCAGTTGGTACCTCTCTTCTGGATGGGGGTTGGCTCGCAGGCACTGTTCGGCATCAGGAAGCTCTTGAGCCTTCCCAGTAGGAGCAGGCGGTCTTGTTTCCTGGCATGTCCTCAGCAGCTCCCCACTGCCATACTCAAACAACTTGCCAGGGAGGTGCCCTCACTCTCAGCACCTTGGCATTAAATTAGCAAAAATACCGATTAGGGATTCTTTTTACCGTGAATTTTAATGCCATCTTCTCATTTCATACCCCATCCTCTTCAATAAATTCTGAGCAAGAGTCGCTTGAAGTTTGACTTAGTGTGGCTCTCTGAAATTCAGAGTATCCTTACAGATTTTTTTTTTTAAGTCTAGCCTCCCCTTACAGATGAGAAAACTGAGACCCAAGTAGTATGAAATGAAATAGGACTTTTTTTTTTTTTAAGACAGAGTCTCACTCTGTTGCCTGGGCTAGAGTGCCATGGCCTCGGCCTAGCTCACAGCAACCTCAAATTCCTGGGCTCAAGTAATCCTTCTGTCTCAGCCTCCTGGGTAGCTGGGACTACAGGCATGTACCACCACGTCCGGCTAATTTTTTCTATTTTTAGTTTCCCAGCTAATTTTTTTTTTCCTGCTTTTAGTAAAGATGGGGTCTCGCTCTTGCTCAGGCTGGTCTGGAGGCTGAGCTCAAGGAATCCTCCCTCTTTAGCCTCCCAGAGTGCTAGGATTATAAGCGTGAGTTACCGCGCCCGTCCTGGGACTGAGATTTTAAAATTACCTAGAACTTTTTTTTTTCTATTACCAAAAAAAGTATGATGGTTGTAGAAAAATTTACCAAAACACAAACAATAAGGACAACGAAAATAAGCTACCATGAAATTACTCAAAAATAGCCATTGTAAACTTTAGGAGTATACCCATCTACAATTTTTTCTTGTGACTATATGTTCCATTTATTAAAATGGTGCCACGTATTGTTTATGCTGTTTTATGTCTTGCTTTTCATTCCACAATATATTATGACATCTTCCCATGTTTTAAATATCCTTCCATGACTTAATTTTAAACAGCTATATATTATTTCATTGCTTGGAGAATCCAGCTAAATTAATTCCATTTTGTTTGAATTTTTTTTGGTTGTTTCCAAGATATTTGTGTTAACAACAAAAAATGAAATGACAGATTCGTTTTCAGTTGCAGTTTTTAAGTTGAAGTCAAATTAGAAGCTATCCCAGGATGAGAGGTTGAGTAACTTGCATGAGATCACTCAGCTCACAAATATCAGACTATAGATTTAAATCTCAATGTCTGTACTGTGAGCCTGATATTCTTGTCCCCACTCCAGTTACTTCATCAGTTATGCCATGTTCCATGGAAAACTGCTTTCTCTCTTTTTCTTCAGCTCTCAAATGAGCACATTTGTTTTCTCACCACCACCTTGCTTACCTCCCTGTCTTGTTGAAGCTGTTGACATTTGTGGAGGTACACAGTGTCTTGGGACCTGAAGCTGCACAGCTGGAGAGGAAACATGGCCAGTTCTTTGTTCCCCTGCTCCTTAATGGCTTAACCTATAAGCCTGGAAGCTGGTTTTAATTTTACATTTTCTGCGTGTATGCGTGTTTGTTTTTAAAACTTTTTTCCTCTTAATTCTTTCAAGGAGACCTTTGTTTGAAATCATACACTCTTTTCCCTCAAAGGCAATCTGTGCCCCAAATCTTGATGAGATTACTTTGTTTGGGGGTATTGATAAATTCAGAGTGGGGTTTCTGGCTTATCCAACTAAATTGGTTTAAATTATGGCCTTACAGAGAGAAAGGGCTTTAAACAACTTACAAGGTTTTAAGGCAATCGAATGTAATCTGCTTCTAGAGACTCCATCCTGGGTTTATTCCACAAATAAGGTATGTTTTGTTTTGTTTTGTTTTTATTTCAGTTACTTCATGGCATGCTCTATCTCAAACCCCTTTTTACTATGAGAAATCATGGGAAAAACTTAGCTTTGCTTGGCTAAGGGCAGGAAGAATAATAAGGGACCTGCTATTCAAACCCCTTCATTTGAATGATTAAGAAAATGTGGTTTGAAAAGAGAAAATAATTTGCCAAAGGTCATACAGTAAGATAGGTTTAAAAAAAAATGAGGCTTAGGACTCATTTTTCACTTGCTCCAGTTCAGTGCTTTTCTTACATTTTTTCAAGGGAAGGGGAGAGTGAGGGAGTGTTATGTTGAAGTCCTAACCCTCAGTCCCTTAGAATGTGACTGTATTTGGAGATAGGATCTTTAAATAGGTAATTAGGTTAAACGAGGTCATTAGGGTGGGGCCTAATGCAATATGACTGGTGTCTTATAAGAAGAAAAGCTTAGGACAGAGATGCACACAGAGGAAAGATCATGTGAAGACAAAGGGAAGAAACGAGAAGAGTTGGATCCACAAGCCAAGGAGAGAGGCCTCAGAGGAACCCAACCTTGCTGACACCCTGACTCTGGACTTCCAGCATCCATAACTTTGAGAAAATAAATTTCTGTTGTTAAAGCCACCCAGTCTGTGGTACTTGGTTATGGCAGCCCTAGGAAAGTCAGATAGGGAGAAAGTAAGGAACAAAGAATTAAAAAATTCAAAGCTTCAGACTTGGGAAGTTCTCAAAGAACAGAAAAGGGAGACTCAAATAATATTGATAAGAAATGATGCCATGCCAGAGGCCATGCTGATTTTCAATCATGATTTTATATATGGCATTTCATTCAATCCTCATAAGATGCCTGGTTTATAATCATTGTTAAGCCACTTTACAGATGAGGAACTGAGGCTCATGAAGTTAACTTATCTAAAGGTACACACTTAATTAACTGGCAGAACTAGGACCAAATTCACCTTCTTGTCTGACTTTAAACCCTCTCTTACTACATACACTGTGCTACTTCCCAATAAGGAAGTTAATTTAAGCTGCTTAGGAACCATTGCTTATCAAGTTGTTTAATGTTAGGAGGAAGAAAAAATGTACTTCAAAGTCTCGATGACCTGAAATCCACTTAATTGATTAGACAGGAAATATTTGGCCCCTGATTTTAGGATAAAAACAGAGACTAGGGAAATTTAAAAATATAATCAATGTATTTAGGTTTCACTAAAGAGTCTTCCCAGTGGCTCACACCTTCACCCATCTAAATGAACAGCTACACATAATGAAGAATTTACATTCATAGTGATGGGCCTGAGGCCCTAAAGAAATCTGACCCATCAAAGGAGTATCAGTTACCCACACTGGGTCACATTTGTTAAGCAGGAAACCAGACCTGTACATCTATAACATGAGCAGACCTGGCAACTGTGTATGTCAGAGTTTTACAGTGACATGCTTTAGAAGTATTTTCAATAATAAGATGTGATATATATGCAATCGATCAAAAAATACCAAATTAATGTGAGCTGCTGGTAACCACAGGTGTTGTAATATGGGAAATACAATGTGCTTTAAATAGTGAATGTAGATGGCTCTGTTGGAGCTGCTTCCTCCCTGTCTTAAAGTTGTGAGGTCTATCAGTGTTTAAATATATAGGTTAAATTTACTTGGACTTTAATGTAAGAAAACACCGTCAACCTAAGAAGTGGGTGGGCTTTGTTTTCAGCAGATAACTAGGGTTAAGTCCCAGCTCAACTGTATACTAGCTGTACAACTTTGTTGGCTCTACCTGTAAAATAGCATCTTAATCCAACCACTGCTCACCAAAATTTTTTATCACTGTCACCAACCCTCGCTCAAGCCTCTGTCATCTTACTGAAAGAACGTCCTAACTCTTCTCTGAACTTCCACTTTGCCTTCCCCTAAGTTCATTCTCCATGCATAATAACCAGGGAGGTCCCTTAAAAATGTAAATCAGACCAAGTTGTTCCCTTCCTCAACCATCTCCTATTGTGCTTCAACTAGCACCCAGACCATGGTGCTTGAGCTCCCACGTGGCCTGTCCCCCGCTACTCTCTGGTCTCCAGTCCAGCCACTGCCCCTTAGTGATACTTGGCGTCAGCTGTCCTCACTGTTTGCTCTCCCTTAGACATGACAAGTTCATGTTCAGCTCAAAGCTTCTATACTTGCTGTTCCCTCGGAGTGGGGAACAGCCTTTTCAAGGACTCAGATCATTCAGATCTCTGTTCAGGCGACAGCTTCTTGGACATGCCTTCTTTGTAGACTTAATCAAAAGACTGTCTTCGAAGCCTTTACAGTCTCCTTATCCTCTTTCTAAATTTTATCTATCACTGTTGAAATTATACTACTTGTTTAGTAGCTCACTTGTTCTTTGCCTTTTCAACTGCTACAGTGTCTTATTTTATTTTGTTGACTATTGTGTCAATAGTACTGTGAACAGGAGTCATTTACAAACATTAAATAAAGGAATGGGTGGGTCAATAAAGGAATGAAAAGTCACACTACTCCTTTACTTTAAAGTAATGGGCTTTCCCTGGGTTAAGTGGTTTGAGGAAAACAGGTGTCAAGAAAACAGGGTGATTAAAAGGCTACCAGACTACCTGCTCCATGATGCTAGGGACTCTGTGTCATTCTCTGCGGTATCACTAAGGCCTAGCTCAGTCTGCTTTTGAATGAATGGAATGGTGAATGGAAGATGAAGGCTTTGGGATAACAGGACAAAGTGAAAAGGCATGGGCGAAAACCTGCTGTGTCTGATATCACTGGCAGAGGTTGTAACTCGTTTGCTATTTTTTTAAGATATAATTTAATGCACGTCACAACATATATCCTGCTTTGGTAGGCATCTATAGCTATAAACTTCAGTCTGAAACATTTCCGAGCAGAAACGTGTCATAAAAGAGGAGACTATTTCAGAACTTTTCCAAAAGAAGATTATTCTCCTGGTATTAGACTCATTGAATGTTAAATAGTGATCACTGGGAAAGCAGAGGGCAGCTTCATGGCTTTGCAGGTAGGGATGAAGTCTACAGGCCTTTCAACACAAGCAAAGTATTCCTGCGATGTTAGCATGGTCTTTGCCTATAGTAAGCAGTCTTGAATCCGTTCCAGAAGCTATCTATTATGTGTAAAGCCTTAGATCTTTGGTGAAGGTGAAGAAACCTTTTATTATAGAATTAACTGCCCACTAGTCTTTGATTTTTGAGTTCTGACAATTTTTAAGTGGCGCCTCATTTGTATTTAGCTCAAGGGTTTGTTTCATTCAAGGTCTGCCTGACCTCGTGAAGTCCTCGTTTTCAGAGCATCTGCAGTTTTCTCTGTCGATATAACTTGGTGAAAAATAGCCACTGCTTTAGTAATCACCTGTCTATCAAATGGAAGCAGAGCTGTGAGTATATAGGTATTTAGGCAGGTGGAATTCTATGACCAGAGGAATTAGTCATCACTGTTGTCTACTTTATCAAGAAAGAACCAGAAAAAAGAGTGAACTCCTCCATTCCTATCCTTCCCCATATTCCTTTTTAGCAAGTGTGTCTGGGTTCTTGTAGGAAGGTGGTTGATATATATCAGGTGGTGTATATATAGAGAGAGGGTAGGTAGGCATCCAGGTGGAAGGCTTTGACCTGAAAAGATTTGGGTTCCGGCTTTTAAAGGAATGCAGATTTATTGAGCACCTGTGGTACAACAGAATCTGGACTTAGTCCTCGCAGGAGTCCTTTAGGGCAGATGCTGTTTTCCTCATTTTACAGTCAGGATTCCAAAGCTCTTCTCTTTTTTAAGCATTCCACCAGGTTGCTCTGGCAGTCAATCACCACTTGGGGTTTTAGGCTGCAGAATGAATGATGCGGCCCCTCTTTGCTCTCCCGTATGACACAACCAGTTCCTGATATCTGGACTCCAAGGCAGAGCACAGTGGGAGACATCTCCAGTCTTTGAAATAGTCCCTTCCTCCCACACTCTCTCTCCATTGGGCCCCTTCCGTGGCAGCCTCAAGTGACTGGAGCATCCCAGCTGTACGTTCTCTTAGATGCGTCCACCATGGGACAGTTTGAGGAAGTTGCGTGAGCCAGTGGTTGTGTGCTTATAACCATAATCCCCAAGAAGAGCCCCCACTAGCTATAGAAATATAATGTCAGACTTGGAGAAGAATCCCTGTGGCCTCCACAAATAGATGGAGAACAATAGCCTGTCATTTGATGGTGTTGCTCACACCCCAAGGCCTGAGCCTGCATGCCTTCTCTGGGAATTAATTGCATTTTGGCTGGCTTTCAGATTGAGTGAAAAGGTTTCTTGTTTCTGAGAAGCAATAGGATGGGAATTCACTAGGCTTCCCTGTCAAAGTTAGCTGTCAGTCAGAAAAGATCAAAGAGGAGAACGGCTTCCCAAGAGGGAGGTGGGTACCACTCGTGGCATAGCAGCTGAGAGAAGCAAAGTGACTTGCTCAGGCTCACAGAACTGTGGCCAGAATTCAAGGCTCCTGACTCCCATTCTAGGACTCTTTCCACTATCCTTTGTTGCCTTTCAGTTGGCGTAGCTATTTTCCGTGTGGCATTAATTCAAATCCATCTATTATCTGACCATTCTCTTAAGTCCCAGGCCCCCATTTTTGCCTACCGGCTACATGGCTCTATTGTTGACCAGTACCTCAAAATTACTCAGTCTTGGACTTCAATTTGTTACTTCTCTTTCTGTTCTCCATTTCTGTTAATGGGTCCTTGAACATCCTGCTTTGAAACTCCAGTTGACTTTGATGCGTGACTTTCTTTCCCTCTTAAGTTGCTTAGTTGAGTCAAGCTTTCTTCTGCATTATGTCATTGCATTTTCTTTTTTCTTTTTCTTTTTTGAGACAGAGTCTTACTCTGTTACCTCTGCTAGAGTATGGTGGCATCATCATAGCTTATTGCAACCCCAAACTCCTGGGCTCAAGCAATCCTCCTGCCTCAGCCTCCCGAGTAGCTGGGACTACAGGTGCACGCTGACCATGCCTGGCTAATTTTTCTATTTTTAGTAGAGACGAGGTCTCGCTCTTGCTCAGGCTGGTCTCAAACTCCTGGGCTCAAGCAATCCTTCTGCCTCAGCCTCCCAGAGTGCTAGGATTACAGGTGTGAGCCACTGTGCCTGGCCTATCATTGCATTTTCTAATCTGTATTTTTGTTGTCACAGTGGACAATTGCAATCACTTTGCTCTTTTTCCTTTTTATAATTTTCTTTATTAAATCCCTTTTAAAAGTTATAAAATGCTATATACATTGTACAGCTAGAGAAATAATGTAAATGAATAAATAGAAGCTAGAGAACAAAAAGTTCAAAAATTTCCCCATACCACTTCCCTTTGCATCCCTTCCTTCTACCATACCCAATGTTAATAATTTGATGTGCATCCTTCTAGACCTTTCTTTCAGACCAGGTCACACAAAAACATAATAAACATATTTACATATGGTATGTTTTGCTTGCTTTTGTAAGAATTGGTTCATATTTTGCACATTGCTCTGCAACTTATATTAGATATTTCTTCTGTTCAAGATACAGATTTAACTTATTTTAAAAATAATAACAGCAATCTATAGTGTGGCTGTATTGCAGTTCATTACATCATGTCCCATTGTTGGCTATTTGGGGATTGTGCTGGGTATTTTCTGTTTGCCTCTCCAGATACCCTCTCCACCTTTGCCCTGCTCCTTGCCCTGAGCCTGTGTGGGCTGCATCAATAGGCTTCTTTGGGCCCGGCGCGGTGGCTCACGCCTGTAATCCTAGCACTCTGGGAGGCCAAGGTGGGCGGATCATTTGAGCTCAGGAGTTCGAAACCAGCCTGAGCAAGAGCGAGACCCCATCTCTACTAAAAAATAGAAAGAAATTAATTGGCCAACTAAAATATAGAAAAAATTAGCCGGGCATGGTGGCGCATACCTGTAGTCCCAGCTACTCGGGAGGCTGAGGCAGAAGGATCGCCTGAGCCCAGGAGTTTGAGGTTGCTGTGAGCGAGGCTGACGCCACGACACTCTAGCCAGGGCAACAGAGTGAGACTCTGTCTCAAAAAAAAAAACCAAAACAAAACAAACAAAAAAATAGGCTTCTTTGCTCTTGGGCTCCCGGTTGCATTTAGTTCATAGGGCATCAGTAGGAGACTGGCGGGAGAGTGAACAATGAAGTAAGGGTATTTCCCCTGATTCCTTCCTGCTGGGTCACTGCAGCCTGGCAGCATGTCTCTACTAAAGATTGCAGCTCCTGCCAGTCAGCTCCATCTACGCAACTACTCACTCCATGTCTAGTAACCACTCCCTTGCCCCGGCAGTGGCTCCCTTCTGTTGGTGGGCCCTGAATGCTGCATATCCATTTAATTTCCCTAAACCTTGCCCGCACTTGGTTAAACAATCCCTTTGTTAAACTCTGCGTAATAACTCAATCTGAGTATTCCATCTATTTCTTGCTGGTGCCCTGAGTGTTAAAGGTTGTTTCTTGTTTTGTTTTGGTTTTTGGTTTTTCCCTGCCACTTGTTACTTTCTAAGTCCTTCTTCCCTTTATCTCCAGCATGGTCATTATGTTAGCTTAATTTTTTTTTTTTTGAGTCTGAGGTTGAATTTTACTTATTTTCTCAAAATCCTTCTAAGGCTCCTCAGTGTCCACAGAATAAACCTCAAACTCTGGCTGCCTCTTGCATCCCTCCTTTCAGTATCCTGGCCTCAGAGGCTCTGCCCAAATCCATGATTTCCTACTGAAATGCATTCCTTGCACTGGTACCATTGGTTCTCCCAATGACTGGTATTGTGATATCAGACCATGAGCAACCTCATGAGCACCCAGGAGGGGTGGATTCCTGTTGGTACATTAGATCGTTTCAGGTGATTCTGGAAGAGGGCATTCAATTACATTAAATCACACAATGAGAAATTTTGTCCCCTTTCTAATTCTTTTTCAAATCTTCTAAGTAGATCAAGGAAACAGTTTCTGTTTGGTGCTAGTTTCTCATTAACACCTTCCTGATGCTTGATAATCTTCTTTTGTAACAAAAATGACAGATCTGAGCTCAAGCTCTTGAAGGCAGCAGAATGTGGACATTTAGTGATGTTTTCATTGTATTCATTCCTAGGCCCAGTGTCTATTTTTGGCAAGTGATACTGGATTAGAATTTATGAACTTAAGATAGTGTTTTCTTTTAAAATACATTTCTTTAAAGATAATATTAAGCAAATAGCAGCACAGTTTGGAGCAGGATGTGTCAAATATCATGCAGGTTGTACACAAGTAACTGAGGTTTGGGCGATGCAGACCCAGCTGACATTCCTGCTTGAGAACAGAATGACCCTGGGGCTCCTCTAGTCCAATGCTGAGTAGCCTCTGCCCTTCCCATCCTCTCACTCCTGGCCTGGTGATCCACTTGTGCTTATCTGTGTCTGGAACCCTGTTGAAGATTGAGAAACTGTTATCTGGGGGCTGGGATTAAGATGCCATCCACAGTTCATTCCCCCATCCGCTCTGACCCAGGGCAGGCCACGTCACTTGTCAGGCCCTTTGATAATCACATCTTTAAAATGGTTAACATGAAGTTCTGGGAAGGAAAGAATGCCCATAGCTGGTTTTGATGCTCCAATTCAGAAGACAGAGCAGCCACTCCACCCAGGTTAATACTGCCTTTGGTTACTGATCCTTCACATTTCTACTTTTCCTACCTTATGTCTGTCTCTCCAGGGACAAACCATAGATAATAAAGAAACTTGAAAACAGTGCTTCCTATGTGTTATGTTTTGAAGGGAGTGCCCCAAGCTAACCTCCTTCTAGCACACCTCAATGGTTATAAGTATGTTTAGATGATGAGGGAAAGGAAGAATGTTTTTTGAGACTCTCATCTGTAGCAATTCAGAGGTTTGGAATAGCCAACCCTGTTGAACTATGCTTGGTTTCAGTAAAGACTCAGAGCCAAGAAACTGCATTGCTCCTCACGATATTTTCCCCCAGGCCTTTCTTTCTCTTTCTCTTTGTCTCAATGGCATGCTTGTCGTGGAGGGTCCTAGAAACAGATCCATACACTGAGTAGGGAGGGTGGGTGTGGAGGCTCTTTTAAGACCTTGCCACCCACTCTCCATTCCTGCTGGAAGAGAGTAGATTGTTATCTCCTCATGAGAGCATATTTCCAGAAGAAGAATGACCTGGAGGGGCCATGGGAACGTGCCCTGTGGGGGTGGGCTTAAGCGTGGAAGTCTTGGCTGACCCAGGCTACTGGTGCCAGGAGCTGAGAACAGTTGCTGAGCATTGGCTAGAGACTGGAGTCTCTGGAATTCTCTTTATAGCAAGGGCTGTTATATTTTGATTAACAAAGTCTTAGTTCAGATCTTCTTGAGTATTTGTGAAAGAGGAGTTTTACAGTGGCTGGTTAGAATTGTAAGGTATAATAAAAATGATGATAGAGCACATGTATTGAGCGTTTACAACCTGCCAGGAAGAGTTCAGCCCTTTACGTGTGGTGTACCCCATGAGCCTTACCAACACCCTCAGAAAAAGCTCTCCTTGTCCTCGTTGTTCACTGGTGAGGTAACCGAAGCCCAGAGAGGTGAAATCACTTATCCAATCATAGGTAGTGTTACTGCTAGAATTCAAATGCATGTCTGCGTTTCTCACCCAAGGTAACATTTGATAACGGAGCTGGGATGAGAACTATGGTCTACCGAGAGCCTGTTCAGTATCTTTTCCTGAATACTGCCTCGAGTCAACTGGACTCTCTTAGAAAGCCTGGTTCCCTCTCTCTTCTTGAAATGGTGCTGCTTTGAGGAAGAAAAACAAGATTTCAACCATGCAGTCTATCCATCTTTATGTTTTCTTAAGAGCGAGAATGTTTTTAGGAAGTCAAATCTAATTACCCAAATGGGAATTTATTTTAAATAACCACCTGCGCCTTCATCTGGATTTCAAAGTATCTTTGAATCCCCACTGAGAGGGTCAGAGTCTGTGCTTTGTGAATGCAGGTAACAAAATATTTTATTTTGGAAGATTTGTTCTTCATTTTATATCCTCTTCACAGGATTATAGTTTTCATTCTGAGCTGCAGGAATGTCTGCAGAGTATGGAACAGATGTGTCCTAAGTACTGTTCTCAGGCTGAGTTTATTGACTGGGAAGGAGTCCATGGAGGGTTTTGGTTTCTCTGGGAGGCATATTCTCATCACCTCAGATGGACAGAGGTGGTAATTTATGTTCTTTAAGTGAAAGACTAGGGGAAGGAAACTAAAATGGAAACCAACATCTCCAGTAGGCTTTAGTTCAAGATTCTGTCTTTCAATCCCTGTTCCAGTTTGAATCAGTCATTCTTAACAACATCCTTTGTTGTTAAGTCCATTCCCCTGCCCCGCTTCCTTCTTTCCTTCCTCCTTCCCTACCTCCTTCTCTTTCTTTCTTTCCTTCCTTCCTTCCTTTTCCTTCCCACCCTCCCTTCCACCTTGCCTCTTTTCATCCCTTTCTCTTTCTCTCTTTTCTCATCTCCTTCCTTTCTTCTTTTCTTTATTCCTCTCTATCTCTCTGTCTCTTTCTGTCTTCTCTCTCACAAACTCTGAATTTTTTATAGTTGATTTTCCTGATCATTGTCATACCCTAGTGAAGGAAAAAATGGTTAGACTTTCATCACACTTTAAGGGCCTGTGCTACCCTGGATTGTAAATTAAATCCCTTTATAAACTGTATTGACACATTCAGACCATAAAAGGCAGGTTTAATGCACTGATTTTATAAGTAGTGGCTTACAAGTGATTGGGTTCCTAAAGTTACCTGCCGCAGAGAACTGGTCAGCAGTTTCAACAGTGGAACAGTCAGATTCAGCATCAAACAGAGAAGAGGGCCCTGTCAGGAAGAGCCATTTGTCATAAGGTTTAAATATACCTGGTACAGTGGCCTAGGGGAAGTCAGTGCGGTGACAAAAGGTGGGAGACTTGGATCTCCTTCCAGCTGGAACTAATCAACTCTGTCACTTGGAGTAAGTCATTCGTCTCTCTGTATGTATCTCCCTATTTATAAAATGGAAATGAAAATCTTTCTCCAACATACTTCTTAAGGCTTTAGGAAATTCAAATTACTGTAAATAATATTAATGTGATAAATGTAATATTTATTAACTGTTTACTATGTGCTAGATTACACACACACACATATACTTTTTCTTTCTCATTCCTGGCAGCCACCTTGTGAGGTGACTAGGTATTATTATCCATTCTGGTTTAATGAAAAAACTGAGGGTCTGAGAGATTAAGTCCTAACTCAAGCTCACATACCTAGCTAAGCAGTTGGTCTGATTCTCCCAGTAGTGGGGGAACCCAGCTAGACTCAAGCTTGCCAGCTGGTATGCCTGGCACCCCACTGGGCTGCAAGACAGCGACACAATCAGCCCTTGGTCACCATGCAGGGCCTATGGCAGAGTCCCTGGCTGGTTGCTTCAGGCTCTGAATAGCTTCATTTGGGGTTCCGGATACCCTCCAGATTACCCCCCACATGCCCTAGAAATATCATGTACAGCATTACACGAAAAACATTACTAAGCTCCAAACGAGACCACTTTACCTCCTCCAGGAATCGGGCAATGGATGCTTGGCAGCCTCGGCTACCAGGGACAGAAAGTGAGGAGCCCCACAAAGCTGTATTCATCACCAAGGGTGACTTTTAATCGCAGGTGTTGGGTTTGTTCAACTTACTGGTTTTTGAGAGAAGCATGTGTTGATCTATGAGGCTGGTCCATGAATTAATAGAGAAACAGTTTTTATGTCCAAAGAGGTTTGGTTTTATATGGCCTAGGAGTGGTCAGTAGTTATGTCACACCCGACCCTCACATTCTTCAGTGCCAAGCCCAGGAATTGCCTTTCAGACTCTTCTGTATCTGATGTCTGGTTTGTCTAAGTTGCCCTTTGTAGTGGATCCCCCATGCATCGAAAGAATTAAAATTAATCAAGTGGTTTTTCCTGGGGAGCAAGCTGGGGAACCCCTAGGGGAAGCATTTGTTTGAGCTCTGTGAGTTTAGGATTTGATGTTTCTGCTCTGCATGATGAAGACAAATAACAATAATGTTAATACATATAGCCCATGGAGCAAAGGTCTTGTTACTCCCTTCTCTGAAACCTGCAATGGGACTATCATTCATTCATCTTTAAGCTCTGTTTAGATTCCTGATTATTGAGCCAGAAAGGGTTTATTTAATTACCATTTGAAGTGTTTCCAATGACACCATCTCAAGGGTGTTAATTCCACATGGATCAGCTCTTACTATCTATCCCCTGATGTACATAGGGCCTGAGATAGCTTTTGCCCCTTCGCTGACATTTGATACTTGTTGATGGAAGTGATGGTTCATACCAGTGGTACAGAGCCGGGTGTCCGTAGGCTGGTCATATTTCATAACTGGTCTTAGTGCAGACAGAAACTGGCCCATTTCCATAAACCAGTTTAGTTCAGCTCTTTGCTGTAAAGATAAGGAAAATCAGAAAAGCAGTGAGCTATGAGAGGGAACTCTTACAGTTACCAAGAGTGTTATTTATGAAGCTCCTATTGGAGATGCCCTGCTGCCTTCATAGGCACGCAGAACTGTGTGTGGGGAAGTGGTTCCTTGTGCTGCTAAGTGACTTGAAGCTGGGCTGGTTGATGGCTGCTTAAGAGCCATCTATGGAGCTTATAAAACACAAATTTGATGGCCTGGAGCAGGGACTGGGAATATGTATTTCTCTAATGTGCACACTAACTTAGAAGCAGACCTAGGACTGCCTTGTGTAATTTTGCAGTACTGTTAAAAAATAAGTAGATGACAATAGCCTTCTTTTTTTTCCTTAAAAATCCAATTTTCTGGCCCTCATGTAACTTTCTGACCCAGATGACTTTTCATTCTGCTGATAGAGTATTAATACAATGATGTAATATAACCTCTGGAGTCTTACCCTTCACCTGTTCATTTGACCAATATATAACAGCTGTCTAGGATGGGCTCCAGGAACTAAGGTAAAAAGATCAAAAGATACATTGTTCCAGGACTAAAGGAGTCTTTGGTCTAGTCAGGAGATAATTGAACAATAAATCAGCTATTGTAGAACATTGTAATTGTTCAAGCTAAATTGTAGTAGGGGTGAAATTTGCCGGAAAGTCAGGTGATGCATCTTGGGGGAGAAACCCTTTGCCTGGGGGCCTGACAAAGGAGAAGAGGCATCTAGATGCCAGGTGAACATATGAGAAGACAGAGAGAACATTTTTGCAAAGACCTAGTGGCCAGAGAGCCTGATATGTGACAAGAACTGCATGTTTCGTTGTTTTACCACTGCTTAAAATACAAGACAATAGATAATAGCAATGGCGATGGACATATTGACAGAGACCAGAGCATGAGGAGCTTGTATATCACGGGCATTTGTATTTGACCTTATTAGCACATCTGCCTTGCCACATATGTAGGTTTTTTCTAAACACCGCATTGATTTGTATCTTTTAAAAATCTATTCCCCTGACGATATGTCATGATGAAATTATTATTCTTATGCAATACCTTGGAAGCAGAAGAAGCTAAGTGGTAATTGTTTATATCCCACATGGGACCCTACCTTTTCTTCTCATTTTCTGACCCTTTCATTCGTGAAGCCAGGGGTCAGCCTGTCAGAGGGGCTCCCTTCTCCATAAAGCCTGTATCTTCTTTGGAAGCTAATGTTCTCGAACAGGGGCCAGGGAATCAGTGTCAAGGCAATGATCATCGTGGTTAGCCCTGAATATGAAGCCTTCCTGCCCTTGACCCCTTGATCAGGGCAATCAAGAGCTGCCTTCTTTACACAGGTCTTCACTTCTCTGTTCACAAGCCTTCCATGTGTCTCAGTATCTTTTCATTCTAACCCAAACTCTCATCAATCTCAGCACAATTCACGGTCATGGAAACAACCCAAGTGCCCGTCAATTCATGAGTGGATATCTAAAA
>VBSM01003190.1:11137185-11158546 GCA_008086735.1 Cheirogaleus medius | reverse complement strand
AAAAAAAAAAAAAAAAAAAATCTCAGCACAATTAGCCTGCCTACCTCCCCAGCCTCATCTCATTCCACTTTCTTCCTTGAACCCTAAGCTCTTCCCACATTGATCCTTTTCAGGTTTTCAAAGAAACATAACTTATTCCTATGTGAGAACTTCTCCACATGCTGTTCCTTCTGCCTGCAGGAGTTCTCCACTCCCAGCCACATCTCTTCCTTGAAAAGACCTTTTCCAGCCTCTATTTAGATAAGCCATGTTCCCCTATATTCTGTGATATACTTAATGCCATTCACATTGTTTTATTTGTTTTGTTGATTTCTTTTATTTCTTTATTGCCACACTTCCCCTTTTGAGTTCCATAAAAGAAATGACCTATTGTGATCCATTTACAATACTCTCCCCACCTACCTAATAATAAATATTAATTATTTGCTGAATGAGTTAATGGATAAACAAAGGATGGGTGGATGGATGGATGAATGGATGAAATTGAAGTCTCTTAAGTTGAACTCATCACAAAATCCAGCCTACCATTTATTCATGCTATAGCTCCACTCAGCCAGGCTCCCATGAACCTAACATCCCATCTACTCCAGTCTAAGCTCCATTCATTTAATGAAATCTGTGATCTCTATTGATGACACTGATCTATCCCTCTCCTGACTTATATATAAAATATGTTTATTTTGTTAATAACTTTGCAGTATGTTTGCATTGTTTCCAATTGGATCACTTACCCACATTTCATCTCAGTTATAACTTTTAAAAAGACCTTATTTTGCTCATAACAAAAGCAATAAAGAAATACACTCAGAAAATGTGATAAATACTGAGTATAATGAAGCAAATGTAAATCCTGTATAATTTCTCCACCATGAGTGAAATATTATAGATACTTGTGGGGATTTTTTTCCATCTAGTGGTTTTCTTTTATATTTCATAACTTTATGAACATTTGTGCATACATATGTAAGTATCCTGGATCTTACACATAACATGATCTGAGCATGTTCTCATGTCATTATAAATATTGTCAAAAGCCTGTTTCATTGTACACCTAATCCTAAATTCTATGTTTGAGAACCACCAATGAGTGTCAACAGAGTACCAGTGTGCTAGACACTGAAGTATGTATCATCCCATTTTAAATATTTAGTGCCTACTGAACCAGAAAAGATAATATAAAAAGTATCTCACATACTTGAGTAGCTCTGTCCAAGTGGCTCTCACAGGTTGTAAAAGCAAGAAGCAAAACCCCAGAATCATTTGAATTAGGGGTAAACAAGAAAGACTGAATCCCCAAATAAGTACACCTAGTTCAAATGTTGAGTGCTTGAGCACACAGATGTCATTAGTAAATGTGTTTCTCCTAGAGCTCTAAAAGAATGAATTAGGAAACCTTAGCGGATCACTCTTCTCTGAAGTCCCAGCTGTGAAAATGACTCATGTTTTCCTTCTTTTCCAGAGTGACCGTCTCCTTATCAAGGGAGGCAGAATCGTCAATGATGATCAATCCTTTTATGCCGATATTTACATGGAAGATGGCTTAATAAAGTATGTATATAGAACCCTTCTCTTTATCTTTTTGTACTTTCTTTCTTCATTAGCAGCTCAGAAAGAAGCTCGGATTTCATGGCTGAAGTGAAAAATCTGAATTCAATCAATGATACTGGGGGCCTCTTTGTACAAGCTGTCTAGATAGGTACTCTGTGGGTCATGGGAAAGTGGAAAAGTGGCCACTGTCCTTAAGGATACTGAAAAATGTGCACAAATTACAACACCCTAAATATGTTAGGTCTTGTGTAATAGATATCAAAGGAGTTGAAATCAGGATAAGTGATTCAGAAGTACACAGAAAGGAGAAATCCATTTAGAGGTAAGGTTTGGGGGTGGAGAGGGTATTAAAACTGAACCTTGACATAAGGGTAGGACTTAGATGGTCAGGGCACAGATAGGACATGCATTTCAGAAAAGATTGCCAAATAGATTTATTAGGGATGTATAATTACTTTACAAAATGTTTTGCTATTGGATGTCTATAAGCAGCACAGCCAAATAACTTCTATGTGTAGGTTCCTTACACACAGGATGTGATCTCCACAGTCTTACAGCACATAAATCAAAGTACACCACCACACTGCTAAGTTGTTGTGTGGAACTTGTGTATCCAACCCATCTTATTAGCCACCTCTGGCCTTATTCAGTTTTATTTTTATATTGAACTTCATTGGCTAGTTTAAGATTTTGGTTTATAGGAGCTCTTTTACTTATCTTTGAAAACTTGGCATAGATCGAATTTTTTGCAGGCAGATTGTTCTTTTCCAGGTTTCAAGTCTAGGCTAGCTTCTCCCTCTGTGTGCTCTTAAAACACCCTGAGCTCTTCTCAATCATAGCAATTCTGATACTCTTAGGCCCCCTTGAGAGCAAAGATCATATCTTGTTCATAGCCCTATCCCCAACACCTAACCCAGTCCAGTACTTAGCACGTAAAGATTTGACAAGAGCTACCTTTCATTGTGTAGTATGTGCCAGGCACTGTGTTAAATATTTTACACATTTTATCTCATTCAACCAGCCAGCAATTCTATGAATTAAGTATCATACTGTTATGACTTTGTTTTCTCAGATGAGGAGGAAGAGGCACAGAGAGCGTAAATAACTGGCTAAAGGTCAACACATTAGTCAAATACATTGAAAAAATGAGCGAGAATGAATGAATGAACAAATATAAGAATGAACACATTTGTTCATAGTTGCCTTGCCAAATTACATCATTACTTTTTCATATTAGAAGTAAGAGAAATGGAAATAATAGGCAAGCCAAACAATATAAACCAATAATTTCTTTGAAATATAAGCCACAATTGATTTTATATTTTTCTATTACTAAAAAATTATATAGAGATGGTTCTATTTGGAGGCACCAAGTCCCCTTATTTAGCGATTTGCAGAGATGAGGAAAATGTAGTATAAAATGCTTCCTCCTCATCTCAGAGCCCCGGGTAGGCATCACGAATTGATCACACAGTGCTTTAGGCATCCACTGCTGGAATTGAATATGCAAGATGAATGATTTTTTGCCATCTCTATTAGAGACTGGAAGGCCACTTGCCAAGGGTGTTATAGAAGAGTCTTTTAACCATCAGATGTGTATATTGGTGGTGGAGAGAAGGTTGAATAAGTTACATCTTCATCCAATCCTGAGATTTAGTATATCACCAACAACGTTCTTACACACAGAGCATAAGAACAGAAATAATTTCCTCTCACTGTTATATAGTTGTCGGTCTGTCTGTGAATATTTATGGAGTACTTCCTGTGTACCATGCAGTTGTAGTTGTGTAAGATATTGGACTCAGGCTGTGCCAGATCATCATGCTGTCTTCCCCTGGGGACCTTATAGTCTTTTAGGGGAACTGCAATCCCTGTATATGTGCAAAGGACCTAACATTAGGTAGAGGCAATATCAAGTATTAGATTAATAGAAGAGATGAGATTCAGAGGAGAAAGAAAACTGGTTATTAATTATGATAGCTGATATTTATTGGATTCCTTGCTGCCTAACAATTCTATTGGCTTAACATAAATTCGTATGTAATCTACACAACAACCGTATGGAGGAAGCATCTTTATTACATTTTACAGATGAAAGAATTGAGTCCTGGTGAGGTTAAGTAACTTGGCCAAGGTCATAGAGCTAGTAACCGGCAGAACCAAGATTGTGAATCCAGATAGCCCACATCCAGAGCACAGCCACATTCTTAATTTGTAGACTTGGCTGGCAGTAGAAGCTTGACGAAGGAGAAGCGATGGAAGCTGAGCCTTCAAGGATGACTGTCACATTGATCTGTGCACTGGAGAAAGAGAGGGAAGGCATTTCTGTTTCACACTCAGTATTAAGCTAGTTGTTGAAATGGCTGAAAACACACATACATGAACATACACTTAGGCCAGGCAATTCTTCATGCCCTTGGTTCTCAATTTCCCCCAGAGGAAAACCAGCGAGGGAGAAAAATGGGAGCAGAACTGACCAGTGTCTGGACTCGAATGGAATTATGATCAGAGGCTGCATTGTTTCCACAGTGTGTTTTGAATTGTGGTGGCCCTGGAAAGTCCCAGTGGTGATGTGGTAAAGTTCAGCTCTTAGAGATGTCAGGAATACTTTATTTTGGTTGCAGAATTTTGGCAGGCCAGTGGTGGACTTCTTATTGCCCCAGGAAAGTGTCTTTCTTGGCCAAACAAAAGGGGAAAGTACTCATGCCACTGGCACTGGGGTACATATATCTCCAAGGTAGGACATGTTTAATGGTAATGGAGAGACTTATAATCCTAGGTCTACCGGGAATCCATAGTGAACAGGTTTGACCAGCTGTTTAAACCAAGAATGTGATTTCACATATAAACCAAGCAACACTGCATGATCTGTAAGTAAAATTGTGTAGGACTAGTGATATTTGTCACTTTCCTTGTAAGATGTGCCTTTGAGGTCCTCATTGGTTTAATTTCCACCTGAGTCTTCCCCCTGTTCCTCCCTGAGATGCTCTGAAGCTTCCTGGGTGAAGCTGTGTCTGGTAGAGGTTGTCATAATCACGTTTCTTGGCTTAAAGCTTCTACCGGGACGCTGACCACATAAAAGCAGCTGGTGCTGGAAGCATCTGCATCTTTGACTTCCTCCTTGTCAATCTGCTGTCAGCTATGATTGGCTGATAAATTTTCAGGGAAGGGTGGAATTGGGAGTGAAGACTGAGGTGGCAAATGACCCAGACAAAAGCCTTTTCTTAGGAGCACAGATGAATCTGCTTAGAAAGTGTCTAAGTTCCCACACCTGTTCTTTAAATGATTCATTACTTCCTTCAGTCTCTCCTAACAGTTCATTATTTTGCACTATTTAGATCCTTCTCCAAATGTTATTCCTTACCCTTAATTCAGATAAAGAACAAAATGAAAGGAATAATAAAAACACTTATTTTTTAAAAATACTTACCAAACACACCCTATATTCTAGATACTGTCAAACCACTGGGGTTACAGTACTAAGCCAGGACACTGGGTCCCACTAAATGACATAGCAGATTGTTCTGTATCTATAAAATTGTTTTCTGTAGATACATCTTTGTTTATAGATAAACTTGTGAGTCACTTGGAAAAGTTACTTTGACAAATATTAGTAACACTGTTTAAAATCCTTGTAGCACTATGTTTATGATGGAAATTGCTCTTTTAAATTACCAGTTATTTCACTGTCTCTCCAGGCAAATTGGAGACAATCTGATTGTCCCTGGAGGAGTGAAGACCATCGAAGCCAATGGGAAGATGGTGATTCCTGGAGGCATCGACGTCCACACTCACTTCCAGATGCCATACAAGGGAATGACCACAGTGGATGACTTCTTCCAAGGGACAAAGGCGGCCTTAGCAGGTGGCACCACCATGATCAGTAAGTCTTCAGATTTTACACACTCCTGTGCCCCAGAGGCGTGTGTTCAGCGACTATGTTAACCACAGCTCTCTCATGATAACTTGTACACTTCGCTCAATTAAGTTTGTAGACTTTCTGCCTAATGGGGCTGAGAAAAACAGGAAATGGGCAGCCCCCCTAGACTGCACAGAGGAGGTTCATGAGGCTCTTGGCCATGGAAGCAGCTGTCCTGTCCTGTCTGCCTCAGCAGCAGCAGGAGCTGGCTCTTGCAGTGGGTGGGGAATCTGCAAATGTCATCTCTGGGCTAGTCACTGGGGAAAGTGGACTTTTTAAAAAGCTGTGGATAGTGGACAAAAGTTATTCCAAAACTTCCAGCTTGGATCTGAGGGAGGAGGGGGTGGAGTGTATGGCAGAGCACTGCACCGTGAAGGGGGCTGAGGAGTACCCAAGAGAGTGATAGTGGAGACTCAGTTCTTCGGAATTTAGTGAGCTTCAGTGGTGTTTAGTGCTATCTGGTCCGTACCGTATTTTGACCAATTCATCTTTAAGACTGGGCAAAGCTGTGCCAGTGGTTTCCCTTGTTTTTTTTATTTTTTATTGATTTATTTTTTTCTGGTAGCTATTGCAATTCCAAAGAAACCTAGGGAGTTACATGCCATTGGGTTATTGACCGATAGCATTCCAGGGCAGTCTTTCCTGTCCCAAAGGAATCCGGATGCATTGGGTCCCATCCCAGTGCTGGCCCCAAACTTGGTCAGCCGGAGCACTGTTTATTTTCACAGCGTTTACGCCCACCCGAGAGCACAGTACAGCCTGAGACATTGAATTAGCCACTGTCTGCTATGTCCTTTTGACGGGAGCACCAGCAGGGTTCAGCTTCAGCTAGTTGGGTGTGGAAGGCTAGGAAAATTGCATCAAGGCCATAAAAGGTGCAATTCAGGGAGAACCAAGCTTTTCTGTAGCTGAAGGAGGGGAAGCCAGCTGACTTTCCCGCAGCTGCCTGCCCACGAAAGCCCTGGTGTCGCTCCAGACATTAGTAATGTAGCTCCACGCATTTGCTTTCTGATAAGTGCACTTGGGCTGCCTTGATAGAAGGCAGCGGAAATGAGCGATCTTGGCTTGGCTTTCTGCCACCTAGGCAAGGAGCTGGACCTGTTCAGTATCCTTGGGATTCACATCATACTTGGTCTTCTACATCAGGGAAGGAGCAGGAGGAAAGTCAGAGTTCCCAGTGACAAGACAGTAAAGCATGCGAAGAACCACAAAAGTGTTCCTTTCCTTCGTAGATAAGTTAGAAACCCTAGAGATGTAAAGGAAACCTCATAATCCCACATCACTGTTAGATTTTGGCTATATATTCTGCATGTATTTTTTTTTCCTATTTAACAAACATAGGATAATAGTATATTGGATGTACTTTACTGTATTTTAGCCTGCCATTCTCACTAAATAACATGTTATGGACATCATGCATATTTTTCCATTCATTTATTTTTATTCTACCACACATTTAAAATGAATTTCTAGTCATTCATTTTATGAAAGCATTGTGACTTATGCATTTAACCAAACTTCCCTATTGTTAAAGATTTCACTTGTTTCCAGTTTTTCACTTGTAAGTATATATAAATAATGTTTGCAGTGGCAAACATCCTCAGAACTAAAATTTTATGAACAGCCTCATTTATTTCCATAGGAAAAATTCTTAGGCATGGGAATAATTCCTGGGTTAAGGTATGAAGAATGTCCAGGGTTTTGATGTCTATTTCAAAATTGTTCTCAGGAAAGTTGTACCAATTCACACTTTGCATTAGCTGCCCAGAGGAATTATGAAAGTGTAACTTTTGCCTTACCCTCACCAACTATAGATGCTATTATTTTTTAAAATATCATCTAAGGTTGTAGGTGAAAGAACAAGTTTGGGCCTCAAGGAAACCAGATTCTTAACAAAAAGTTTCATGGAAATAAGACCTGTGAGCCTGAGAGTCAGGTTCCCTTAACTGATACCAGCTCTTTCCTGTGGCAATAAGCAGAGGACCTGCATGTTTTGCACCTGACATAATTTTAACACCCCTCCTTCCACCCTTGGAAGAGAGCCTGACTTTTATCACTAGCAGTGACTGCCCCCCAGCACTAGTAATAATAGGCCATAGCAGCCACTCATTGAAAGCTAACATTTATTGAGCACATGCTATGAACCAGGCATCAGGCGAAGCACTTGCCATGCATTTGCCCATTTTTATGTATGTATGTATGTATTTATTTATTTTTGTCACCCAGGGCTAAAGTACAGTGGCGTGATCACAGCTCATTGTAGCCTCAAACTCCTGGGCTCAAGTGATCCTCCTGCCTCAGCCTTCCAAGTAGCTGGGACTATAGGTGCACACCACCACACCCAGCTAATTTTTCTGTTTTTCGTAAACACTGGGTCTCCTCTTGCTCAGGCTAGTCTCGAACTCCTGGGCTCAACCCATCCTCCCGCCCCGGCCTCCTAAAGTGCTAGGATTACAGGCGTGAGCCACCGCGCCTGGCCCATTTTCCCATTTAATCTTACAGCAAATTCAGGAGGAAGGCACTATTATATCTTGTCTCCAGTCCACTTGGCACCCATTTTAAGGAGAGAAAACTGAGGTTTAAAGGAGCTAGTAATTTGTCCCAAATCATATTAGCTAAGTGACGTTTAAATCATCAGCATCCTTGAGACTACCAGGTTAATTCCATGCTCAGGAAATAGAGATTGTGTAGTCACAGCTAAGCAAGCAGGAGCAGGCCTGAGTAGAGGGGAGCAAAGGCTGTGTCTGAGTCACCCATCTGGAGCCTCTGTCGTTCAGTTGACCACGTGGTGCCTGAGCCCGAGTCCAGCCTGACTGAGGCCTATGAGAAGTGGCGAGAGTGGGCGGATGGGAAGAGCTGTTGTGACTATGCCTTGCATGTGGACATCACCCACTGGAACGACAGCGTCAAGCAGGAAGTGCAGAACCTCATCAAGGACAAAGGTGAGCCCAAACATACCCTCTTCCCTCCTCCCCTGGCTTCTCCTTGCCTATCTTTCCAGCACCATCCACTCATTTGAGTCACTTTCCCTTGCTTGGGGCCTGGAACCTTGAGCATAAATACTGGATGTAGGGATACTGCTATGTCTCAGGCACTTTGCATATGCAGTCTTACTCCTGACAGGATGCCCATGAGATAGGGATTGTTATTCCTATCTCCGCCTGCAGGTGGAGAAACGTAGGCTCAGCATAAGTAGCCCAAAGTCACAGAGTTAGGAAGCTGTAGATCTATCCAAAGTCTATACTCTTCACCTCCATGCATTACTGCCCATTTTGCAGAGGAAGAAACTGGGGCTAGGAAAGTTTAACTTAGTTACATAAGGTCACATGGCTAGTTAATATGAGATCAGGGATTTTTAACCCCTATCATTTTTACTACAGAGACCAAACTATTACTATAACAATGGCGTCCTGAGAAAAGGCTAAAACATTCATTCCCAGGAGCAAGGATGTGTTGTTGCGCAGGCTAGGAGCTTAGGGTGAGAAAACGTGTGTGTGTGTGTGTGTGTGTCCTCTCAGTGAGTACATGATTTAGGTTCCATTGTCTTACATTCTTCTTTTCTCTGCTTCTTTCTACGTTTTGATCATCAGATATTTCACTCCCCCCTCCATACATGTACACATAGGTGCAATGTGCTCAGCATTGTAAGGTGGCCTGGGGACTTAAGGAAGTGTGAATAAAGGCCTCTGCTGAGCTTCCAAGGCAAAAGGAAGCAGGCCCATGAAGAGCAACAGAAAAAATGCCACAAGATGCAAGAACTGTTATCAAAAAAATGAGTAGTCTAGACACAAAGGCTAGGAGTGTGGTGGAACAGAGTGCACCTGGCTTGGAGGGGAAAGGATGACCCTTCAGAAGATGAGCTTTTCTTTCCATCTCCCTCCTTAACCCACAAGCCCTGCCCAGTCCTTGGTGACACAGAATGTGACATTAACCTCCTCCTTTTTTTCTCTATTTTATTTTCTTCTACACTGGGCATCTCACCTGGAGTGGAAAATTGAATGGCTTTAACACCCACTTCCCTAACAAAGGGCCTGGGTCATTACACAGATGATGCAGAGGCTTTTGAGAAGGATAGTGTTGGAAAAAACTGCCCTGAGTTGAACCACTCTGGGCAGGGAAATTCTCAGATTACAACCCACTTTTGGCCTGGAACACTGTGGGCTGAGATGGCCCTAATGGTTTGAGACCAAAATTATTCTCTTTTCCTTAAAATGATTCTCTGTTCCCCAGTCCCACCTATTTCTGTAAATCACTATATTAATAGTTTGTTTTGGGTGAAAATTACATAGCTCTTTCCTTATAACTGTTAAGACTTTAGATGTCTAAGCACAAGGTGAAACTTTCCTTCTACCCATTAGCTCTGTCTATTCCCTGAGGACAGGGTGTGCATCTTAGTTCTCTGCACAGGCCTAGTGCAGAGCAGGCATTTGTCAAACAGTAAAAGAAACAGATCCTAGGAAATCTATTAGTGGAGACCAAATATGCTCCAGGCCTAGTGCTAAGATCTCTGTAGGTGTTACCTCCTTTAATGTTCATAACCACCTTGTGAAGTAGGGCATTGTTATTTTTCCATTTTGTACATAAGGAAACCAAGGCCCAGAGAGGTTAAGTATCCTAAACTCACTGAATTAGTATGTGGTGGATTCTATGGGTGCAACCCCCCAGTGTGTGAACACGACCAGTGTGCTAGAGTGATTCCCAGTTATATCTACTGCCTTGAGTAGTATCGAAGTTTGTGGACCTTCTGGGCTGGGGAATGCTGGAGGGGGAGGTGAGAAAGAGGTGCAGAGGAAGAGACCATTTTGCTATGCCATCACCTAGGAATTATTGACTTTATTGGGTAGGGGTGGGCAGAGTAAAATGTTCTTGGAGAATGCAAAGCATCTGCTTTATTTTAGACAGCAGCCTGGGTAATGTGCTTGGGTTCCATGGGCGATGGAAGTGGGAGGAAAGGAGGGAGAGTGATTGTGATAATGTTGTCTTTCTCCTATTCTTCCTCTCTTCCCTCTCTTGCAGGGGTTAACTCCTTCATGGTTTACATGGCCTATAAGGATTTGTATCAAGTGTCCAACACAGAGGTAACAACCCATTTGCTGTGTGGATTGGGGTATTTGGATGGGTTTCCTATTGTTGTTGATGACCTTGGCCCTTGTAACATGAGTCACTATGGTCACTGCGGGAGACTGCTGGGCCAGAGTGCTTCTCGAAGCCCTTGAAGTTCACGCTACATTTTAAATAAGGTAACAGGCAGAGTGCCCATGGCAAGGCAGACAGGGAGCTAGAATTTCCACTGGCAGTGGCTTTCTTATAAGGGTAAGAGGGAGGGCATGCCTAAATCTCCATCTATTACACAAGCTTCAAACCCCTCAGAAGCTCCAATGTGAGGTTCTCCACCCTGCAGGATCAGAAGGGCTTTTCTGCTATTTGGAGTAACCATTCTAGCTTGCCTCTGACTCTCTTCCTAAGAAATTCCTGGCATTTGTTTGTTTTAGACAAAGGTCAGGTTTTCAGAGGAAATACAAGAAATTAATTCCTATGCTTCCTGGTTAGTAACAAAAGTTATGTCTATCTTGAGAGGTTAAGAGATAAGAGTTTCAATTTTCATATTAACTTCTGGCCGGACTGTAGTGGCTTTCTGGAACACTTGTTGAGAAGGATTCTGAAGCTCTATCTCAGCTTAGTGGGAAAATAATTCCATTGAAAATGTGTACCAGAGGCAGAGGAGAGAGGCTGGTAGTACTTTGTTATGTTTTGTCCTGTCTGCCTAAGAGATATGATAGGTTCTTTATGTAGACAAAGTTTTCTAGAATTTTTCTGGATTAGCACTTTTCTTTTTTCATGCATATTTTAGTCTATATTTCTACCCGAGTCACATATTTCCTCTGGTTTGCCCCATTTGTTTTAGCTTTGGTTCTAGTAATTGGCCCTTGTGTGAAGTTGCTAAAAGTGGCTTGCAAAGGTGACAAAGACTCATTTCTATTTCAGCTCTATGAGATCTTCACCTGCCTGGGAGAGCTGGGGGCCATTGCTCAAGTTCATGCTGAGAATGGGGATATCATTGCCCAGGTAACACCACACAGCTCACCGGAGTGAGCTTTCTGCACAGACTTGGGTCTGTATCCAGTTTGTTTCCTCATTTCTTCAGTGTTGCTTGAGCTCTCAATATGTGTGAGGCACTGCCCTAAGGACCCTGCTGAAGCTAGAACCTGCCCTAAAGAACCTCACAGTCTAGGAAGAAAAGAGGAGCAATGTAGATAAGCCAGGAGGAACTAGAAGATGGTATAAAACAGGAAGAGATCTGGCCATTCTGGAGAATCAGAAAAGGTGTCCTGGAAGAGGAGGTTTTCAAACTGGGCTATTTTGTGGGACAGCTTTCCTGACTGTCTTCTGAAATGGGTCAAAGCTATGTGACATTCTCTGTCCTACAGAAAAAGCCTAAGGCAGCATTTCTCAGAAGCCAGAAATCGATCCAGGTCTGTGGAACTCACAGGCTTAGATAATAAAGAATTTAAGTCCCATGGGGATCAGATGCCCCACTGGTTTCCTAGAAATCATATTGAGAAACTCAAGGCAAGAGTGATGGAAGTGAGGGCCCCAAGGCCCAAATTGGTCATTTATAAGGAAGCAGAAAGCAGTTCTCTCTCCATCTCCTGGGCTGCTTAATGGAATAGATGCACAGATGTATCTTAGGAAGGGTTTTGTTTATCTCAGGATTGGCCTCTGCTGGGAGGAGAGAGCCATAAAAGAAGAGTGAGCTTTCTTAGTCCATTTGATAACATTAACAGCAAGAAACCATTATTCATTCTTTCAAAGAGTATTTCCTGAGCACTTTGTGCCAGGCACCAGACTGTTGAGGTGAGCCAAAACAGATGCATTCCGTAGCGCACAAACGCTTGCACCGTGCTTCAGGTCTTGGTGAGTGTGATCAGCGGGGGTATGGGAAGAATGTATAGGCTGACCCTCGTCGCATTAGTATATTCTCATTTAGTCTTCTCCCAACCCTTTAAGGATGCCATCCTCCTCCCTGTTTCATAGATGAGAACATCAAGGCTCAGAAGAATTAGGTCATTGGCCCACGGGTCCCAGCAGATAACTGGGAGAACCTAATCTTGGCCCCTAAGACAATGTGCCTCAGTGGGCATCTTTGCCCAGAGATGGTGTATCTGGGTCCCTTGTTCCCCAAGCCCAGCCAAAGGCCACCGTGGGAGGCTGCGGCCCAGCGGTGCAGGGCTCCAGCTGTGGTGATCTCAGACTGTGTGTGTTGTCTCGCTGGTGGAGGAGGTGAGCTAAGCACGCAGTTTCCTCTCACTGTGACCGATGAGGCTAATTAGTCAGGCCCCTGACAGCGCCTTTGGCCATGTCCCCCACACACCCAGAGATAATGAAATCCTTTTCCATAGACAGCCCACATGCCTTGCTCCCATGGGAGGCGCCCTGGTGGTGTTAGAACTGCAATCCTCCCCCTTCTCCACGTTTTCAGGGCAGCAGCCACAGGTCTCAGTCCTGCCTTCAGCTGCCCTGGAAACCAAAGTCCCTGCCACTTCACTCTAGCCCCTGTGGAGGCAAATGTACCCCAACTCAAAGCCCCTTTTCTCAGCTTCTTTCCTCTTGTGGCTCCTTAGCACAGAAGTTTCTCTGGTCCCCCTTCCTCCCCCAACCCCCACCCTTTCCTTACCTTGGGAAGACTGTTCTCAGTCAGGAAAAGAATAAGGATGTTTTTCCATTTGGATGAGTTTCTTGTGTGTGTTTATTAAATTCAGCTTGAGCTGAAAGATTTTTTATCACATTGTCTAAATGAAGGCAGCTGCTGTACTCAGAGTTTCTTGCTAAAAGTGACTAAAGAGAAGAAATCTTTCCCTTCCGGTACAAACAAGGGCAGTTTTCAAAAATCTCAAGTTGATGAGACAGTCTGAGAGTGCAGAATCTTTAGTCATTCATTTAACAATTACATGTTGAGCACCTATGCTCAAGTATAGGGAAGTTTTCCCAAGTCTTAGGGAAGATGAAAAAGGCAGGGTCCTTTTCGTCATGGAGAAAGCCACACTTGTGCCATGACACAAACTATGATGTAATTGTAGCTGTGATGAGTGCCACAAAGTGCCCACTGCTACCGGCCCCCATGTAAGATAGCAGCCATGGGGCTTTACATGCCATTCTTAACCTTCCAGCTGTAGGGACACCGTGGCTTTAGAACAGGTCTTTCCAACATGAACAGTGCATTGAAATCACTAGATTTTACTAATTCCAGAAATTCTGATTCAGTAGGTCAGTAGTAGAGTTCAGGCAAGTGTATTTTGAAAATGTTGCTTGGTGACTTGAATGTGTTTGGAAACCACTGCTTGAGCTAACTTTCGTCCTCTGCATTATCCTGGCGCGCTTGAACAAGACAGAATTGAGAGTGTCGTATAAGACAGAAGATGCTTTAGTTGGAGACCTTAACCCTTGTGGGACCTGAGGCAGTTTAGAGTGGAAACTCACTAGAGTTTGGAAGAAATTTAATTCAGTTCTAGTTTCAATAAGCGAGAGCAGTGAGAATGAAAAGTAGGGGTGCGTTGCTGGAAAATTCAACCTCTGACATTTTTTTTAATTCTGTAAAGCTGGAGATAGTGGTTGATTATATAGTATATGCATTTTCTTCCTACTCCTCTTTTAGAAATTTGTATTATTAAAAACAAAAACCAAAAGGTTCTTTTCCAGGTGGTGAGAATCCTTTCCTTTCTGAACACCTCATAGTTTCAGAGTGAGACAAGGCTTTGTTCCATTTACCATCTCTCCTGCATCTCCCACTTTACCAAAATACTCCCAGGCCACTGGGCCAGGCTTGCTGGTACAGAGGTTCATAGGAACTAGCCTTAGTAATTTGAGAGTGAAAGCCAATAAAACTGCAGATATGGTAACTTAGAATTTCTGCCAATTCCAGTTAGTGCATGTATGTGTTCACTACCCAGCCACCTGCTTTTTCCAGAAAGCTGGCCAGTATCCGAGGAGTTTAGCCATCAGCCATGAGGTGTTTCTATCCACAACTTGGTTAAATAGAATTTGACCAAAACCCAACTTAGGTAATGCTGTTTAGAGACATTATTTTTCTGGTTAAATTCTGAATCCATTCATTTAAGCCATAGATTTAAAGCATAAAACCCTCTGAGAGATTTATTAGATTATGGGTTGTTAGGATTCAACCTCACATCTTTGGATTTGGTAGGCTAGGATAGAACCATAAATCTGTATTTCTACAAAATCAGCTCAGGTGAATTCTGATGTAGTTGGTGGGCAGCCCACACTCTGGGAAACATGGCACTAAACTGTAAGCTCCATGAGGTCAGAGGCCACATTGCTTTAATTCAAGTACTAACCCCAGAGCTTAGCATGAAGCAGGTTCTCAATACATTTTGCAGAATGAATGAGTTTAAAGTGCATGCATGAATACAGAAACAAGTTAAGCAAGTATAGTTTCAGAGGTAGATGAGTCTGAGAGAGATGAAGAATAAGTGACCTAGTGTGACTTTTGATGGGTAAGGCAGACAAAAAAAGGTGTTAGGCTAATAAATCTTCCTTTTAATAAAAGCAACTCACCCTTAAATGCTTTTCTCTACTTTTTAGTTAAGACTGCCCTATATTGCAACTCCAAATATAGAATTAATACATTTGTTCAACATACACATTCTCATTCTTTTTTTCTCCCTTGAGTACACCTTTAGATCAGAACATTCTAGTGTAATTTTTCAAATCTCAGTTGAGCTTACCTAAGAACTGTTTTTCTATTATTTTCTCATTCTAGGAGCAAACCCGCATGTTGGAGATGGGGATAACTGGCCCAGAAGGCCATGTCCTGAGCAGACCAGAGGAGGTAAGTTGCAGGGGGTGTAGGAGGAGGGTGGAAGAGGGAGGGAGAGACAGGAACAGTGAGGACTCAATTCTTAACAGCATCCTCCAGGAGCCTCTTATCATCACAGTTCCCGCAGCCTTGCTGTTTCCTGCCACTCATTTTGCATTTGCAGTCTTTGTGTTGGCCTAGTTTCCTGAGCCATGTGCATACACAACGTAGGAATACACATCACCTAAAGGTAGTGAGAATCTAGGAATACCAGATAGCAGCATTGGGACATTTGTTTCAAAGACCACTTCTGCCTGACCCTAGCTCAAGAGCCCATGAGAAAATTAGAAAGGAATGTAAGGGGATGCTTACTTCTCATCCCTAATCTCTCTAAAAATAACACAAGTTAGAGTGTCCTTCACAGCTATTCAGTGGGAGTGTTAAATTTCTAATTCCTTTCTTAATCAGTGTGAATCTCAGAGAATTTCCACTTATTCCCTTATTTCGTATTATGTTTTGAGTCCTAAAAAATATTGGCCATGTGGATAGGAGGTTGAATGGGTTTTTTTAATAGGCATTATGCTTATCAGTTTGCTTAAGGTGATGATTACATCTGGTATGAAAGTTTCCCACATGTAAAAGGAATGATGATTTGCATCTGTGCTTAGCGGCCAAACAGCGAGTAAAAGGTAACTAGTGGTTGGTTCCATGTATCTGGGATGCTGGCAACTTCACCTGCTGGCATGAGGCTCAGAGCTGGGGACTGGCTGTCCTTATGGCTGAGAGCAAGTTGGCTTTGGAAGTGCAGTCTGGGTCTGGCACCTGCAGTGAATTAAAGGCCCTTCCTGTTAGTGAAATGAATCCTATTTCTGCCCTGTCATTCCAAACTCTTTAACAGGTAGAAGAAGGAATCCGAACCAGAAATGATTCCATTCCCATTGCCAATCTCTTTTAGAGTTTTATTTAAAATTAAAATGTAACACATATTTAAAAAAAGTGTTGTTATCATAAGGATGCAATGAATTTTCACAAACTGAATACATTTGTATAACTAACATCCAGCTGATGAAATAGAATATTATCAATACCCCAGAAACTGCTTTGTGTCTAGTGATATTTTTGTTGCTATTTGAAATAATTTATAATTTTGTGATTGGGGTTCCAGTCACACACAGCATTCCTGAAAAGTCTGTCACCTTAATAATACCCGATTTCTTCTACGGAATGCTTATACCTAGAACTGTGCTAATTACATGCGTTATCTCAGTTGTCCTTGCTGGTACTCTGGGTGGGTGGCATTGTTGTACAGGTAAAGAAACTGAAGCTTGGAGAGGTTAAGCCACTGGCCCATCACTTTGGAAGATTGGAAAATCGTTTACCCAGTGTGAACAGGCCAGGGTGATCAGCACTGTTTGTCAAACTTTTCTTAAATGCTGGTCACTATAGAGATGTGCTGGCAAGATAGACTTCCAGCAGCAGCCAGGGGATTTCAGAACAAAGTCTATTTTTGTTCCTCGGTTTGTTTTTTCAACCTCCCCTTAACCCTACCACCCCACCCTCCTCCCTGTTCCCGTCTCCTTTTTAGTAAAAAAGCCTCTCGGCTGCAAACCTCTACAGCTCTGGAAGCCCTTTTGGGTGAAGTTGGAGGGTGATGTAACCTTCCAAAGATAGTCATGTTGTCAGAGTGCTGAAAAACCTGCAGTGCTGGGGTTGGGGTGGGGGAAATGAGATCAAAAGGACCAGGACAGGGGTCCCAGGGGAGCTCAAGTGGTCAGCATGAGTGTGAAGGGGGAGGAATGAGCATGGGAGGAACCAGCTTCTCTCCAGTTCAAAGCACACCAGATACCATCTCAAGTGATGCTGTTCAGAGAGCTGGGACCCAGGGAACAGAGACAGCCGCTCCAGAGTACAGAAGTCTGGGTGCTTCAGGAAGGTGTCTGCATTCACCTCCAGGGCTTCGTCCACATGGAATAAAGTGCAGCTTGGAGGAGACTAGCTCGGCTAGCCAAGTTCTTAGAGTCTGTCTTCTGAGCCACACCCTCTACCAGCAGTGACTGCTTTGCATTATACAACCACTGGGCATCTGCAAGCTATTTTTGGAATATTTAAAAGTGTTGGGCTCTACAAGCTAACCAAAATGTCATAGCCATACAAAAAGGAACTGTTGCAGATTCAATGGAAAAATGCCAATGTCTCTGCTCTGGGCTGAATTGGACTAACTCAGGCTTTGTGTAGTAACATAGATGCTTGACTGATCAGAAACTGTGATCAGCAACAAGATCAACAGCTACCTTTCAAGAAACACTTGCCTTGTCCCAGAAATGGGTTAATTGCTTTACAAGGATTAACTCATTTAATCCTCACAACAGCCCGAGGTGTCAGGTTTTATTCTTATCTGCACTGTGACAACGTGCCTGAGGTCACCCAGCTTGTAAGTGCTAGAACCAGGACTCAGACCCAGGCCATCTGAGAGAGCCTGAGCTCTCAGATCCTGCTTTGTTAATAAGATAAGGGAAAACTTACTACTTCTTACTTAATAAATGCAATTGTGCTGGTTAGCATATCTGAAAACATGAATTCTACATCAGGGTGGGATGGGAGAGATCAATAATAAAAGAAGTCTTTGTGTTGAGAAGCCTGGGAATTATTTTTGTATAACAAATGCCTCTGAGAATTAACCCTTCGCTGCCTATCTATTGCCGCAAGAGAGGACTTGAGGAACCTCAAGTTCTTACTGTTTACGGCAGGCATAATGGTGTTGTGATTGTGCTTCCTGAGAGAGTCTGCCCTGAGAAGACTGGGGAGCAAAGGCTTCCATTAAGACGTAGCCTTGGTAGTAACCACAGGGAGAGGAGATTGTAGGCTAAGGAAAAACTCTAGCTAGCATTGAGTGTGTACTCTGTGCCAGGCATTGTTCTCAGACAGCAACCCTGTGCTGCACTTTTCTTACCTCCATTTTACCGGTGAGGCATGGAGGCCCTGCAAAGCTAAGGTCACGTGGCTAGGAAGAGTTAGATCTGAGATGTGGGCCCAGGCTGTCTAATTCCAGATCCTGCTAGGTCCCGTGCAGCGCTGCATTTTCAGGGTTTGTTGAGGCGGAGGAGTGGCATGTTGGAGAGGCTTATGTTCCTATTAACTCTTGGGGACTTTTCTTTTTTTTTGCAGCTGGAAGCTGAGGCTGTGTTCCGTGCCATCACCATCGCCAGCCAAACCAATTGCCCTCTCTACATCACGAAGGTCATGAGCAAGAGCGCGGCTGACCTCATCTCGCAAGCCAGGAAAAAAGGTGATCTGTGCTCCCAAGATCTCGGTGCCCCTGCTGCGCTGTGTGGCTCCTTCATCCTCTGGTTGCCCTGTGTCATGTAATATAAATGGTGCCTACTTTGCTCACTGCCTTGCTCTCTAGAAAGCCCCTCTTCACGTCCTGTGTGGGTGGCAGGATCCTGGGATTTCTCCCACTTGGCATATAAGTAAACTAAGGCTCAGGAAGCTTGGGTGATTTGCCCAAGATGACATAACTTGAAGCAGTTCTGAAATTTGGTGCATTTCTCCCACTCCATTTGATCTTTCATTTTCAGTTCACATTATCTGAGCTTTGTAAATGGACATATTAGTCAAGGTTATATTGGGTGCAAAAGTCAAAGATCGAGCTTAAACTGGCTGAAACATACAGAAGTAAGTGATTGGTCATAAGTGTTTCAGGTCTGGGTAGATGGAAGAGTTTTAAGAATGGTATTAGGGCTCTTTCAGTCTTACTCCTTTCTTGGCTCTGTTCCCTTTCTGTTGGCTTTATGTCCAATATGAATGGTGACAGGAGTAGATACCAGGAAGTGCCTGGTGTCCTCACTTTTTGGTGGAGATCACAGTGAGGAAGCAGAATACATCCATCCCAACAGCTCAAGCAGAAGTCCCCAGGAGCACTGGGTGTGTCCTGGCTTGGGTCATGTGCTCATCCCTGCACCTGTTGCTACCTTGGGATGGTATAATCTGGCCAGGACAGAGGACAGAATGCAGGGGCGGGGTCATGCCCCCTAAGCTACACAGATTAGCATGAGTTATTTTAACGAATGTGTTGAAGGGGTCTCCAAAGCATGTCTACTGCCATGGCCAATGTGAGCAGTCTGTCTCCGCTGCCTTCTGACTTATCTGCTACTTTTCTCCACTGCTGTTAACTTGGGCTTTGTTTGCTTGCCTTGTGCTTAGCTAAAGTGTACTGCCATTTCCAAGCTTGCTTTTCTGTTTGGGTTCCTGTCCTCAGTGACAGACGAATGGACTCAGTCGTGAGGTTGGGTAAATGAACAGAGTATGGTTGAGAAACTGCGAATGCAGGGCTCTGTGTTGAGTTGTGAGAGGGGATTTACCAGGCCCGGTTACGTGGTTACTACCACTGTGAGCCAGTGGCCGTTCTGGTAGCAGAGAGCCCCAAGACGAGTGATTCATCTGCCAAACCCGTCTGTAAAACTCCACGTGTGAGTGACTGGGGCAGCTAAAAATAGTCCCAGCTGATGCCGACCGCTGAGCGTCCAGCTGCCTGGCCTTCTGTCAGAGGGCGACTCTTTTCTTACGGGAGGGTAGTCTTTTGACAGTCTTCCGAGCTGGCACACTCTGGGGCATCCCCCACTTAAGCACGTTCACAGTGAGCCTGCTGTCTTCTCTGTGTTTTTAAATGTCTCAACTGACACGGCGTGGTCGCTCCACTGGGTATGGGTAATTGGGTGATACCCAAGGTTCCTTACCCATTCTTGGAGAAAGACTAAAAAAAAGTGCATAGGCACCCCACCCCCACCCCGGCCACCACACACCCCTCTGCCCATGACTACGCCCCACCCTCTCATGCCTTCTACTGATGGCTGCATCCTGCCTGGAACCCACTCTCAGGACAAACCGGGGGCCCTTTGGGACAGGGTGTTTTAGTTATACTCTGGTCTTAGTTTGAACTTTATGGAGAAAAATGCCTCGCCCTTAGCCTGTTGGCTCATGATTCTCTGGCAAGGAAAATGAGTACAGCTGTGTCTCCAGGGTGGAAGGGAAGCATTATTTCAGTGATGAAAAACTGGCAGCTGAGATTGAAGCCAGTAAACATCTCACGGACTGTCATTCTCAGGGAAAGAGTCACCAGCATTCCAGGCAGGAAGACAAAGTGTAGCAGTGTTTATTCTTCCCTCCTGGCCAAGGATACTGTTTAAATCCCAGTGTGTTTAATCCCCAATCAGCAGGGCTCTTTAACTGTATGGCTGCTCAGATTTAATATTGAGGGAGCTATAATTTAATGAGGACAACTGCATGCCCAGGATGGAGATAAATACTTTAAATTTTTTACTATGTGGAATTCTCAAAGAACTCTGAGAAATAAGCATTATCATTACCCTTTTTTAGATTAAAAAAAAAAAAATTGAAGCACAGCTTGTCCAGGATCTCCCAGCTGGGAGAGCTAATATTCAAATCTAGATTTAATTGCAGTCTTTGCTTATTTGATTCTTCAATGCTAGACATAGTCCAGAGGGAGAGTTCTTCCACTTTTAAGATAGTATTTCTCTCAGTAGTAGTGGAGTGCTTGCTGTGGCTTTAATTTCTTCATTTCTTTGTGATCCTGTGTGCTTTAGTTTGGTATTTTTGGAGAGCCCTTGACATTCTCATCAGTTATGTGTGGATCTGTTTTACTGCCAGCACAACAAGCAGGGCTGTCGTATGTGAATCATTGCCATTGTACCCTTCCTTTGCCCATGGCAGACATTACTAGCCGATCCTGAGTCTTTTCTAGTCAGACCAAAAAGATTATGAAAATTCTCTCTACATGGAATTCTAGACAACCATTATTAGTTGATTGGGGTTGAAACAAGGCAAAATCTATTTATAATCCTGGTCATAGAGTGTGACCTCATGCTCATGGGGAACTTTGCTTATGGAAGATGGAGACCAAAGCTAATGAAGCCCAGGGCTGCACAGGGCAACATTGGCCAAAGACTCTGGCATAGAGAAACTTGGTACCAACCAACTTTCCATGAGACAGTTTTGCCTTTTGTATCACTATCTCCTCCTCCTCTTCTTTTTTTTTCTTTTTTGTTTTTATTTTTTTTGTC
>VBSM01003190.1:11052392-11137085 GCA_008086735.1 Cheirogaleus medius | reverse complement strand
TCAAAAAAAAAAAAGAAAGAAAATTATGAGAGTCTCTGATCCATAGGAAAGTATTTTACTTTGTAGAATCAAAGAATGTCCTTGGAAGGGGAGGATCTAGGAATTCCCAGTGACCAGGGCACATCCAGGGCTTTGGGCTTGTACAGTGGGAAGGAGGAGGAGGTAAAGAAGTCAATATTTACCGAGCACCTATGTGCCAGACCCTTCACATATGCCAGAACCTTTCATTTTCATAAGCCTGAGGAGTAGACATCATCTTGTTTTGTTTCATTAATTCTAGGACATGTCTATTTCACATTTTAATATTCTGAAATTAGGATGAACCTTAAAATCAATATATATTTTTATTTATTTATTTTTTTGCCTCAAATTCTAATTTGCCTCCAAATTTGAGAATTAATGCTGCATCTTACAATCAACAGCTTCTACTAATCTAGAGAATACAACATTGTTCACATTTAGCAGATAGGAAAGCAGAAGCTTAGAAAAGGTGGAAATAAGGACTTGAAACTGGGTCTGTCTGGCTCCAAGCCACAGCCTTGGGTAGGCTTAGGAGCTGTGATGAAACATGCCGAGCCCAGGGCAGCACATACATGACCTTTGCCTATTTCCTTCCCCTTCCAGGAAACGTGGTCTTTGGCGAGCCCATCACCGCCAGCCTGGGCATAGATGGAACCCATTACTGGAGCAAGAACTGGGCCAAGGCCGCTGCGTTCGTGACATCCCCACCTCTGAGTCCTGACCCAACCACTCCTGACTACATCAACTCCCTGCTGGCCAGGTTGGTGCAGGAATGCCCGGCAGCAGGTGTTTTGTAGAAACATCTTGGGGCCAGCTGGGATGGGGACTGGAGCAGTTCCATCCATCAGCTAGACTAGAGTCTGCAGTGGGAAAAGTACCTGGAGAATTCTCCTCCAGTTTTGAGCACAGAAAACAAGCTCTTCACCATCACATTTTAAAGGAAAATACTGTAATACTAGTAGTAATGATAATAGCCATAACTTTATGTGCCAAGCTCTACGGTGAGACTACACACATGATCTCATTGGTTCCTCGAAATAACTTTATGAGTGAGGCACTATTATCACCATTTTATAGATTAAGCAACTGAGGGTCAGGGAGGCTAAATCTTTTGCCCAAATTCATATAGCTGGTCCTGATGACACAATCAAAATTACAGGGACAAGATCAGGCATGTTCAAGGTCTCATGGAGATATTAATGGAATGTGGAATGGTGGTTACCAAAGGTAGGGAGACCAGGGAGGCATAAAGTGAGGATGGTTAATGGGTACAGAAACACATTTAGATAAGATGAATAGAATCTAGTAATCAGTAGCACAATAGGTTGACTATAGTTGACAATAATTTATTGTATGTTTTAAAAATAACTACAAGAGTGGAACTGGAATGTTCCTAAAGATATGATAAACGCTTGAGGTGATGGATCCCCCAATTACCTGGATTTGGTCACTGCACATTGTATGCCTGTATCAAAACATCACATGTGCCTCAGAAATCTGTACAACTATTATGCACCCATAATAATTATAAATAAATAAATAAATAAAAATTATAGGGAGCCTCGTTTATTGTTGCCCTCTGGGGACACATGGGATCATATCATCACTCATTTGAGCCCTTTTTCATTTTGCTACAACATAAATGATCTGATCTCACACCCCTCCCTTCCCAGATGGGGTCACTGGGCCCAGAGAAAGGAAGAAACTCACCTCACAGCTAGTAAGAGGTAGAGGAGGGATTCCAAACCCTGACAGTGGACATTAGATGCTGGGCCCCTGATGTGTCTCCGGCCATTTCTCCTGTTCACATAGAGCTTTTGTCCTTTGCCAGTGGGGATCTGCAACTGTCTGGAAGCGCCCACTGCACCTTCAGCACTGCCCAGAAAGCAATTGGGAAGGACAACTTCACCGCCATTCCCGAGGGCACCAATGGTGTGGAGGAGCGGATGTCTGTCATCTGGGACAAGGCCGTGGTAAGGGTTCGAGGTCGTGGGAGGGTGGCCAGGGCCAGAACAGAGTCTCCTGCCACCAACTGAGCTGGTGACACTGCTCGTCCGTGCCGCCCCGGGGGTGATGCTCAGGGTGCAGGTGAGGTCTGGTACCTGCAGAGTTGTCTCTGGAACCAGGTGGCCCAGGTGGTTGTGGGATTTTTTTCCTAGGGTGATGGATCCTGAGATCTAGGATTGAGGAGGCCTTCTCCTCTAGACTGTTAAGGACTAGGAACCAGACATACCGTGCCTTCATCTGATTGCATGAATGACCTGTACTTAAAATAGTAGTGAATTAATTCTTTTTGCTGGGAGAGTTTCATGAATTCTTTTGAAAGGGCTGAATATAACCCTTTGAAATGATAAGTAATGAGTCTGTGCCTAGACTAAACTCATCTGCTTATCAAGGTTGTCCCATACTGAGGGCATGTGTTCATCTAGACTATACAAATGATAATCTATCAATGTCTTCTGGCATAGTGGCCTGATTTTATTTTCCTTGCTCACATCACAAGGGCTGACAAAGGAAATAGTCGTGCAAACAAAGACTCTCCCAAAAATTTTAGTAAAATTAATAATTAACTCATTATTAAGTTCCCTATGTATTGTTTTAAGAACTCTAAAGACATTCGTCTCAGAGCCAAATAGAATGTATATGAATTAGTGCCTCATTCATCTACACAGCATAATCCACTGAGTTTCCATTTTCTTTTTGGCTCCCAGGAAGCTCAAAGCTAGATTTTAAACTCAATTTTTTCCTTAAACAGACCTTTTGTTTTGAGAAAAGGGAAAGTGTAAATATTTTGTCTCTTCTTTCATAGTGTTTAGCTTTTTTTTTACACTGCTTTGTATTTATGGATATATATATGTATTTATCCTGGCATTATCTGGAATTGTTAAAAAATATTTTTTTAAATTACCAACATGATACATGCTCAATAAAGAACACTTAGAAACCACAGACATGCACACACGAAAGAAAAAAAAATCTCATAATTTCACAACCCAGGGAAACCATTGTTATCATTTGGGTGAAGTCCTTATTTATCCTATTCACATGCAAATACAAGCACATATCTAAAGGATAGGATCATAATCACATTTGTTTTTACTGTGAATCATCTATTAATATCCTTTTTAGAATTAGGAAGGGCATTGCTTCTCAGCCTTTTGGCTAGGATCAAGTGTAGAATTAGGAAGGGCAAATAAATAAATGTATGTACATATCCAGAAAACAGTGTATACTTCAGGACCAGTAACTTCTTTCTTAAACCATGTGTTTGACCATTTTGCCTGAGGAGTCATGGCAGCCCAGCTGATTCTTAAGCTTGCTGGAGAGGTTCTGTGCTCACCACCTCAGAGGCTCCTCTTTGTATTTCTGGGTCTTTGTGGCCATCTTCCTCTGAGCTCAGAAGCCCTGCTTTGATATAGATAGATACAGAGATAGAGATATGGATGTAATTTTTTGTATTCAATAGGCCACGGGGAAAATGGATGAAAACCAGTTCGTGGCTGTGACAAGCACGAACGCTGCCAAGATCTTCAACCTGTATCCCCGCAAGGGAAGAATATCTGTGGGCTCTGACAGCGACCTGGTCATCTGGGATCCAGATGCTGTGAAGATCGTCTCTGCCAAGAGCCACCAGTCTGTAAGGCTCGAGCTGGTGGGCGTGGAGGAGAATGAATGGGGAATGCATGCAGAGAACTTGGTCAGGAGCGATGTGTTTACGCGGTACACCAGGGTAGTTAGACTAGGAGGCGTTGCAATAACAATCCATCCCCGAATCTCAGTGACTTAAAACCTCAACGGTGTTTCTCACTCCTGCTTCTCAAGGCTCGGGGGTCAGCAGAGGGGCTCTGCCCATCCCAGTTACTCAGGCACTGAGGCTGATCGAGGCCCCCCCTCCGTCCCCTCCACACATGCTGTGATTGCTGAGGCTGGGAACAGGGCATGGTGAATGGCGAATCAGCCCTGAAAGCTCCCACCGGAAGTGGCGTGTATAACTTCCTGTCACACTGCACTGGCCAAAGGCAGCCTCACAGCCGTACGTAACTTCAGGAATGCAGGAAGCACAATGATACTTGTGCTTGGAAGGAGAAAAAATTGGAAATAACTGGTGGGCAGCACTGATTGACCTCCTAATAAGGAGGCTCATGTGGAAGATCATAATGAAAGCGCAGGACCTAACAAAAACAGGTTTAATATTTATTGGTAAAAATAGTTAATATTTTTAAAGCACTTATGTTTCAGACACTGTGCTTTTAATTCACTGAATCTTCATAATAGTCTTCCACAGGTAGGTACTATTATTATCCCCATTTTATAGATAAGAAAATGGAGGTACAGAGAAACTAAATAATTTAAGCAGCAACGAATGGTGAAGCAAGCATTGAAACCTGACTCCAAACTGATGCTCTCAACCACGCTGCTGCCGTAATGCCTCTCGCTTGTTGAGTCACTGAAGGAGGTAGCGAGAAATGCCATTTTCAGTGGTAATGGCCTTTGCGTAAACATTGTGTCATTCCACATTATTTACTTTCGAGCTAGTAGGGACCTAAGGGCCACATAACCAACCCCTCTACCCACCCACTCAATACAAGACTGCCACAAACAGCATCCCTAGTAGTTATCCAGCTTCTCTTTGGACACTGCCAGTGAGAAAAATTGACTCCCACTTGAGGGCCTTAATTAAGATTGGACACTTTTTTGCTAGCAAGTCCAGTCTTAAGTAGCAAGCATCTGTCTTTTGGTGTCTTCCACCACTGAAAGCTTGCAGATGCATGGTGAGCTTTTCCTGGCTTACCTGGTAAATCAGCCCCTAGGGACACTGAAGGCAGGGTCCCAAACACAGGAGATAACCATATTCCTCTTTCTCCCCCACCTCTACCCCTGCCATGGCTCTGCCCCTCGCCCCATCTTCAGGCTGCAGAGTATAACATCTTTGAAGGGATGGAGCTGCGCGGGGCTCCTCTGGTTGTCATCTGCCAGGGCAAGATCATGCTGGAAGATGGCAACCTGCACGTGACCCAGGGCGCCGGCCGCTTCATCCCCTGCAGCCCGTTCTCCGACTATGTCTACAAGCGTATTAAAGCCCGGAGGAAGGTAAGAAACAGGCGCCCAGAGCTGGGGCAGGCGCTCTGTGTCCCATTCAGGCTCAGGGATAGTAGCCGTGAGATCAGGAGGGGGCTGTGTTCTCTAGACCCTCACAAAGAAATTCACAATGACGATCTTGTCCCCAAGAACAACTGCACAGACTTATTGTACTATTAAAAGGGGTTTCGAAAACTTTTTGGCCAAAGAAAGCTTTTTTCCCCACATTTTTATGGTGCTTTTATTTAAAATAATATCAGTATTTTTTTTTTAAGAAATAAAATTACTCCTAAAAAACTAAGATGAACCAGGAGTCCACACCCACTCATCCTTGTCCCATTCTGTCCAGTGTTGCTCCACTGAGACCAGCACAACGTTTAGCTATTGTGGTTCAAATAAAATCTTATTTGTGTCACTGGTTTTTTTATATATACGTATCTACCTCTATACACACACACACACATGCATGTGTAAGTGTATATACACACACACACACATGTGTATACATATAAAACAAACAGGTCAGTTCTAGTTGATTTAGGAGGTGAGGCTTAGAACTTTCTTTTCATCTTTTCTCTCTTCTCCTCACCAGTCTCCGGTTCACCTTTGTGTATGTGTGCTATGCCCCACAAAGCAGGGCTAGACCAGCCCTAGGATTGTGGGATTTGAGCTCCACACTCCAGTTCTGGCCCAATAGAGAAGAGAGTGAAACTCAAACTTTCCGAGTATCAAGTCTATTTCTATTATTGTCTTCGATTCTGGAACCAAAGAAATGTTGATGACTCAGAGTGAACTGGTTTTGGGGAGTACAGACTCAGTCATCATCCCACAGGAGTCATTAGCATCTGCAGACTTGATGTGCTTTGCTTCTGTGCCTGCACCTGAGGCCCTAACAGAGAAGGCAGGCTCTGGCAAGACTTCCAGGGAGCCTTACGGTAATCGTTCTGTGCGGTCAGGCTCGTCTGGCAGCGTGTCCTCACTGCCTCACCTCTGGCCAGAGAAAAGAAATGGGCGGAAGCTGTGTCCCGGCTGTGCCGCTGGCTTGGGTGGTCTTGCACTGTTTGTCTAATAGAGACTGTAAGCCCCTGTGCGGGAGGCACTGTGCTTCCCGTGACCATAAACCCCAGTGCCTGGCACAAGGCCTAGCAGAGCATGCACTGGGCTGATGTTGCTGGCTGGCTCCACAGTCCCAGGGCAAGTTCACGGCCACAGCCAGAGGTCACTGGGTCAGACCACAGACGCTCATTTCCAGGCCTGCCCACCCTGATCTGGGCTGAAGGGTGTGAGAGTGGAGCTCCCATGTGACCCATCCTGGCCAGCACTTAGGACCTCGTCTCAGATTGCTGCCCTTCCGATCTCTCTCTCCGGCTGTACTGCTGTTCTCCCATCTCATAATGTTCCCCCTGCTGCTCTCTGGACTTGCTCTTCCCTCCGCTGTCATCCGCACCACTCCTCTGCCTCCCCTCAGCCTCCCCCTCCCACAACCCTAACCCCACAGCAAGGTCCTTGGATCCTTCGGATCAAAGCTCATCTGTTTAGAGGGGCCTTCCCTGACCACCTCCATTGTCACTCTATCATGACACACTCCTTTATTTAATACCACCTCTCCCTTCCTCTTTATTATTATTATTTCCTGGCTCCTACAACACCTTCTGTATTCACTGATATATTTATGCTACCAAAACAGACCCTAAATTGTTGAATGAATGAATGGTGACGCGCTCTTCTCTGGCTGCAGATGGCAGACCTGCATGCCGTCCCGAGGGGCATGTATGACGGGCCCGTGTTTGACCTGACCACCACCCCCAAAGGGGGCACCCCCGCGGGCTCCACCCGGGGCTCTCCCACTCGGCCAAACCCACCCGTGCGGAATCTCCACCAGTCTGGGTTTAGTCTGTCAGGTGAGTGCTGCAGGCTGGTCGGGGGAGGAAGGGAGGGGCCGGGGGGTGATCACTGCTCTGAGGATAGAGGGTGATCCTGAGAGCTCAGCCCGAATGTGTTTTCAAGCCCAGTGCTGGCGTCCTCTTTAGGGAGAAGGTTAATGGGGCAAACAAGAAGGTTTGCTGACTCAACAACAGGTCCTGGTGAGAAAGTAAGACAAGGCACAGTCAGGCTAAACATCAAGTTTTAAATGGTGACAAATTCTGCTTAGAGATCAGACCTGGATGGGGGGTGGGGCGGGGGAGTGACTCCCACTATGAATTAATAGTGATTTTCTACAGTAGCCTATGAGAGCCATGCAGTATCTTGTGTTTTCTTTGCCCAGGTTAAAAGATAGCTCAGATTAGTTTTATGTTCAGATTGCAGTAGCTTCTTATAACCTAGGACTTTTATTATATTCTCCCATCCCTAGTAATAATGCTGACAATAGCTACCATGGATTGAACACTTACCATATGTCAGCCACTTCATTAATCTTACCTAATCTTGAAGAACTCTCCAATATAAATAAATAATGATTCGGTTGCTCCATAACCAGTAGTCTTAAAATGGGGGGAAATAAATGTAGATTTGCATCCCTATAATGAACAATGTGAGAGAAGCAAGATACCAAGAAAGGAAAGATATATTTAAATGGGAAATCACGGTATATGGGGAAAAGAAGAGGAGTAAGGAATAGGATAAGCAGGGAGGCAGGGGGGATATAGGAGAAGCAAGACAAAGGAAAAGAGCTGAAAGTCTTGAGGTCACTTTGCCAGAGGTCACATTTTGCTAGTCCCAAGCAATTTTTGGCCATTTTTTGTTGCTCCCTGACTACCTTAATCCTTAAGCTTTTCGAGGCTCCTTTCTGAAGGGATGCACGCACGCACACACCGATGTGGCCTTTTGTGCTGTGGTCACAGGGACCTGACCATCGCCACTTCGAATTGTGAGACCTTGGGCAAGTTGCCTGACTTCTCAGAGCCTCGGTTTATCTCCCTGTAACACAGGGGCAGTGAGTGCCTCTCTCAGACCAGTGCTGAGGGTTCAACGTGGCAATCTGTTCAGCACTGAAAACGTTGCCTGCCACAAGGGATGTGAGCAGTTATTTTCCCCATCATTATCACTGTTCTTCCTTGTATTATTATTATTATTATGCTGAGGGGCAGATGAAATCTAGATAAGAACTTGGCTCTTCCAGCAGCCAGTAGTTTTGAGGGACATAAGAAAAGTCTAGAAGACCTGACAGACTGGAATGGAAGTATCTTGAGAGGTGAGGCCAGGAGGGCACTTAATATCTTGCACTTTTGAAATTAATCCAGTTTATCTCTTGTCCACACTCCTCTCCCTTCCTTTTTTCCTCCCTGGGACTTTATTTCCAACTGCAGGCACCCAAGTGGACGAGGGGGTCCGCTCTGCCAGCAAGCGCATCGTGGCGCCCCCTGGAGGCCGTTCCAATATCACATCCCTGAGTTAAGCAATCCCTCCCCAAAGAGAGGGGCAGAAGCAAGAAGAGATTTTCTTGAAGCCAAAATGGTACACCGATATTTAAGAAGGAAAGTGAATCCAAACAGTTGCGATCTAAAGAATCAACAAGCCTCAAGCCTTATGTTTCTCCAATGTTACGCTCGCTTGCCTAGCTTTACGAATATTGCTTTGTTTTCTGTTTATGCATAGCCTTGATTCGTTTGGCCCCTCCCCATTTACATGCATGCAATCAGACAGGCCACTAAGGTAAAAGAGTCTGCTATATTATTATAGTGTTGAGAGCGTGTGTAGTGCTGCATCTTACGACAAGGGGACAGACAAAGCTGGGATGTCAGGGAAATGGACAAAAGGGACACAGGTTATTTGGGGTGAGTGGGTGGTGGGAGCCCGGAGCAAGGTGGGGGCGCAGAGGGGCTGGGGTTGGGCGTGTAGGCGGGAGGTGGGTGGGCCGGGTGAGCGGAAGGGGTGTTGTGTATTGTGTTGACGACGTACGTTTATTTCCATGGGAGATGGCCGCTTGTGGCAGCTGTCCCTTCGTCTCGGTCCCCTGGGGTCTGTGGAGAAGGCAGGCAGTCATTGGGTTCTGGGCTTTGTCACGTCCCCTCCTAGTAGATTTTGTTTCTTTGAACATTTATTAAAATGCCAAACCCAACCATTTCTTCCACCTGCTTCATTGTTGCCAGTGTCTGCTCGGGCCTCTTTCTCAGTGTTGCTTCCAAATCCTCCTCTTTCCTGGGCTGGGAAGGGCGGACGGGGAGAGCAGGTGATGCTTCTCCTCCTCTCGTCCTCCCTGCGCCTCTGGTGCTCTTAAAAGCCAACAGCTGAGAACACAGCACAGGCCCTCAGAGGTGAGGGCGGCCGCAGCTTAAAGACGCGATGAGTTCCCTCTCCCTCTCCTGTCTTTGCAAACCGAGAAGAGTAGCATGCTTCTGCGTCCCAAGTTAGGATTTCAGCTTAGATGGGGCAGAATGAAGGGCCTCTCTTGCCAGTGGTGAGTGATTCTCTTGATGTCCTGAGATCCAGGTACATCCGTAATAACAGGATCATTTTTTGTTTTGAAAGTTGATTTTATTAGGTGTGTGTTCCCTAATTTTTACTGTTAATGGGTAATATCAGTATATATGGGAGTCAAGCAGGGATTTGGGAGAGCCAGTCTCGAGCAGAGGGAGCACATTTTGTGGCCCCGGTTCTGTTTTCCTATTCTAAATCATCCGTTTCCCCTCCCATTAGCAGAGCCTCTGGGGGCTCTTTTTGTTTCAGTATCCATATCTCCCCAGGTGGGTGGAAACACCATGACGCAGCCTTCCCAGTGAGGCACCCAAGGGAAATTAGCACGGAGTGTTTGCATCTGCCTTGCCTGTCACAGCTGATGTTCATTTCCCTCTCATGCCACTTCTGAAAGTTCAGTTTTGGAGCAAGTTCTGTGAGCAAGATGAGGATGTGTAGAACCAAGACGCCCATTTGCAGGAAAAAATATATTCCACCTGGGAATCGTACCTCTGTGCTCTGGGGCACCCAGCTGGTAGAACCCATAGCCCTGTGTACTAAGTACTTTGAAGAGAAGAGCAGGCCTCAAACACCTTTTAAGTGCTTAGAAGAAACCGCTATCTTTGACTTCTTGTTTTAAAAAGTTGAAGACTAGAGAAAAGCCAACACTTGGCTACAAAGGAATTTGGAAATAGCCAAGGAAGAGGATTTCCCCTAGCAAGCTACTTTCTGTTCCAATCATGAAAAAGACTTTTCCCCCTCATAATAGAGAATCTTACTATTTTAAGGCTCTCATGGTGCTTTTCTTTTAAGGGAAACTTAGGTAAAAGGGAAAATGTAGCTCTTGATTTACAATTCAAAGATTTGGGGGCCTATCATAGAACTGAGAATGGCAGTTTTATACCCAGAGCGAGTTTGCCAGATCCAAACCATATACCTCATTAGCTGGGCGGGGCTTTAGGATAGGTTGCAGTTCCAGCCACAACCAGCAGATGGAGGAAAAGGTACATAAATAAACTCAATTCTGAGCATCCACTTCTGTGCACCGTCTATCTGCTCTGCCCTTACCCAGCTCCTGAGTCCAACTCATCCCTCCACAGCTTCTCTATGCCATGAAGATAAATCTTCCATGGCCAAGTGGGTCATCTTCACCGCACTTGGGACTTCCAAAAGGAAGCATCCCATTGGAACTTTATATTCCACACAAGCTTTCTGTGCTGTAGGAACCACCCCTTCCTGCCCTCAGGATGGGCAACATTATCTAAGGAAGCCTCTCTTTCTTCACTTACCATGACTAACTTCCTTTCCAAGCATAGAAATTCCTGAGAATTCCTAGAAAAACTTCCACCATTTTCTTAACGTGAGTACTGAGGGATATGTGACTTAAATTAAAATTTATATTCAGATTTGCTCTGTTCCATAAGACACATCAAACAGCCCTATGCAAAGGGTTTAGGAAAAGAAAATGACGAGTCGTGGCCCTTTCCAAATTCACCGGCACCTCATCCAGATGTGGGAAGGCACCCTGGATGTTGTCTCTTTCCCAAGCTGTCTTTGCCATCTCATCCCATGGCCCAGCCCCTCTCTGAGTGTGCCCCTGCCACCCCCCAGCCTCCTCACATTGTCGCTACACCCAGATGGCAATCAGTTGGAGTTCTTTCTGAGAGGGCCACCAGCTAAATTTTCTAGAAATAGCAGGATTATAGTCATCCCCCAAATGAGTTTTCTGTAAAGTCCAGTCATCCTTCGACCTTTTTCTTCATGACTATTCCCAGAGTGTCACACTTTTCCCCAAAGGTCCGACTTCCCCTAAGCCTGGACTTTCACTCACCCTGAGCAGCCCTTTCCAACAGGGTGGACGAGTCCCAACTTTGGTTCTTGCCACAAGCTTCCCAGGCCTTCTCCCCTAGAAAACTCCAGCTTGAGTCCCAGATACACTCTTGGGCTGTCCCAGGCAGCCAGCATTCATTGTAAGTTTCCTCTTTGAAAACTGGTGTGTGGGTGTTCAGTTCTGTGTCTGGTGGATATGGACAGACAGTAACTCTCCCGTGATCTGTGCTAGCAGTGAGGCAGCTCTGGAACACAAAGAGCTGTTTGCTTTGAACCGTGAAGAAAACTGTGTTTTGAGTTTAGCTGAGATTAAAGAAAACAAAAGTTCATTAAGTGACTGTTAATGTAAACCTGGTTATTAAAATAACTATGAAATTACCATTGTTCTCTAGTCTTCTGTGTGTGATGTGCCATTTCACCTAAAATATTAAAATTGTACAATACAAGTGAAATGCATAGTGAGAGAAGCAGATTTGATGATAGCAGAATTATCTGGAGAAAATTTGGGGTGAGAGAATTCTGTCTTTCCATTGAGGTTGAGTCATAGGTTTTTGCCACAAAAATTGATAACCATTATTGAAACTTTGGGGCATGAATAAGGTTTTTTTCTATGGATCATTAAATTTCACCTGAGTCAAGAACAGAACCTCAAAGTGTTAGGGTATTTTTTTTTTTTGGTCCAGCGGAGGGTTTGTCATTTCCTTAAAGCTTTACTATTAGATTGTTTTGGAGAAAAACTCAAACTAAGCATGTGCCCAAAGTATATTCTTCAGCAAACTGATCCCAAGGAGTTGAATGGGTGTTCAAAAGGATTATTTGTTATGTCTACTCTTCTGAGAGCTTTAAGGTACATATCAACACATTGAAGACTCTGAGAAATCCTGTAATGAAGAAGTCTTGCAAACTTTGTCCAATTCAGGATTCTCAAATATTTTTGACTACTGAGCCCTTCTATCCTATATCATCTTTTAACATCCTACCAGACCTGTTATACTAACCCCTTGGGGACACACCGCTGCATCCAGCTCAAATTTGTGTGGGTCATTGTTCATTGCGAAGGTTAGTCTAGTTTAAAGGGGAAAATGTTGGAAAGGGGAAGTTTATTCATTTATTTATTAGAGATGGGGTCTGGCTCTGTCACCCAGGCTGGATTGCAGTGGTGTGATCATAGCTCACTGCAACCTTGAACAGAAGTGACGACCAGCCTCCTGAGTAGCTGGAACTACAGCTGTGAACCACCACACCCAGCTAACTTTTACATTTTTTTGTAGAGATGGGGTCTCAGTGTGTTGCCCAGGCTGGTCTCTCATTCCTGGGCTCAAGCGATCCTCTCGCTTCAGCCTCCCAAAGTGCTGGGATTACGTGTGTGAGCCACTGTGCCTGGCTGAAACGGAGAATTTTGAAGCCTGGTGCACTTGAAAAGTTCAAGGATTGATTTGAGCAGATTCAAGTATAACGGTCTAAGCACTAAACCCTGACATCAGAACATTGCTTCTTTCCTTCTCAGCCCTGTGTGCTTTCAGTAAATGCATCCTTCTTAAGAAAGCTGTTTACCCCTGGGGGCAGAGTTGGTCATCAGCATCTCCAGGTTTTCATTTCACCTGCTTAGTAAGCTCAGAGGACAAAGAGAGAGTCCCTCAAATTTCCAGCCGAAGAAATTGATTCTGATTGGTCTGGCTCGAGGGCACTTGTTCATGGAACTAGCGACCGGCTGAAGAAAACATGGGACTAACTGGCCATGCCTGGTCACATGTCTAGCCCCTGAGCCACCTGGACTATGTGGACTCTCACTAACTTCTCAAAGAAAACCATTCTGTGATTCGAGACAGCTTGGAGACTAGGAAGACAAAACCAGCAATGGCTACGGCACCATTCTCAAGCCTGCAGGGCATGAATGTTTTGCTCAGTGATGTGTCTGTGTATGGGTTGGGACAGGTGGAAGAGGAGATCGGGGACCAGGAGATGACAATTTCTGATTAATTGCTTTAATATGTGATGAACCCCTCTTGGTTTGATGGAACAATGCCTTGGATACAGAAGCACAGAGTTATTATAACTTTTAACACAGAAGCTCAGAAACCAGACTAAAAGCTACTCTGAGTGCATAAACAATTATCTTACAATTAAAGTTCAAGGTTTGATGATTAATAAGCTTTGGTCCATAGTCCCATATGGCTCAAACTCAAGATTAATGAAATGCCTCTCCCTGCACATGACCAAGGCAGAAGCTGATCTCTGTTTAGGACTAGAGTGGGTTGAAAGAGAATAGTCAGCACCTAAAATGAACTCGGGGTGCAGGGCTCTAAAAAGGATGAAGTGGTTTTAAAAAAAAGTTGGCGAAAGATACACGTTGACTAACTTTCACACCTCTTCCTTCGGGTGGAGGTATTCGGTGGCTGAGTCACATCTGACAGGTAAGGAATGAGAACACTGAATAGTACTAACAAGGGCCTTCTGGTTCCAAAGAACTTTCTGGAATGAGCTTTCTTACCACCAGCCTGTCACAAAGGGGACACCAACCATGAGCAGGAGATGGATAAAAGGGCCAGAGCAGTGTGCAAAAATTAAAGTGCTGCCTTAGAGGTGGATGAGCCATGGGTGGAACATTGTCTTCCAGAGAATGAGGGTGGCCAAAGTGGCAGGGTGCAGCTGCCCCACTCATCCACTAGAGGTCGCCAAGAACAACGGGAGGTGCGCAGTCCCGCTGCAGCCCAAGAGTTAGAACCAGGATGCTCCTGGACTTCAAAACCTGCTCAAATTTTTCAGATGCTCCATACAGGTAAGGGGGGAAGCTGTCAGAAGAAAAACATTCAGGAATACCAGACAAAAGGACGTCACATACTTAAGGCTGGTACTCTTCACAATCTAAAGCAGGGGTCCTCAAACTTTTTAAACAGGGGGCCAGTTCACTGTCCCTCAGACCGTTGGAGGGCCGGACTATAGTTTAAAAAAAAACTATGAAAAAATTCTTATGCACACTGCACATATCTTATTTTGAACTAAAAAAGCAAACTGGCAAAAACACCCACTTGTGGCCCACGGGCCGTAGTTTGAGGACACCTGAAATTCTAAAGAGTTCTAGGTCCGGCCCTTTGCTCAGATGGCTGCTAGGAACACAACAGGACACAAGACCTGGACCACAGCGTACTCAGCATGCAGGACTTGAGAGCCCACGAAACATACAAGAGCCTCCTTATTGCAGGACAAGCCCAGGGAGCCAGCAGTGTGCTGGCTGCTGAGCTATGATGGGTCTGGGAGGAAGGTGGCAGGTCCCTGTATTCTCTCCCCAGGTAGAAGGTGCTTCTTCCTGCAGGAGTTCAGAGCTGCCTGTTACCTTCCCGTCCCAGATTATGGGCCTTGGAACATCTGCCTGCTGCTTTGGTGTATCCAACAGGACAGGACAAAGATGTCAAGGGGAAGGTAGGAGGGCAGGGTGCTGAAGAAAGAGGTACACAGGCCACCCCTGGACTTAAGGTCATAGTGAAAGGCAGAAACTGGAAGTCTGGGCTATGTTCCCTGAGATGTGAATGCTAGAGGGGTCAGGGTTTTTAGTTTTTATACATGTGGATGAGTTCAGTTATGCTGCATTCCATAGTGAGAGGACATCATCTCATCTCAGCACTAGCTTATCTTGGGTAAGGGACATGACATTCTTCACCGCAGGGAATAGCAGTAAGAGCAGGTCGCTTTGGGCGCCCACAATGCTACCTCTAGGGAAAACAATTACACACACACGCAGCTGACAAAGAAGGGTCCGTGGCTTACTGTTTACAGAAGACGTTTTAATACACACAGGCACGTTTACATTATATATGCTACAGCTCAACAGAAGCACTTATTTTCCATTCATGCACCGCCAGGTCAGCTGCCTGTTCACAGCAGCACAGACAACTGAAGTTTGGATTTTCATGTCAGTGTTTAATACCAGTGAGACACACAGAGCTTATAATAAACAGTAATCACAGGCAGACAGAGTAGAAAACAGGATTTTGTATAGACAGAATACAGGGACAGCTGGGTACTGAAACAAACTCACAACGCTTGTCATGCCTTTTCGTTTCAGCTCTTGAAGCATTAAAGCCTCAGCGTTACTACATCAGCCACAAGCAGCAACACTGGTCCCTGCTGGCTACATTAACACTCTTCCTAGTTATTTATCCATCTACCCAATCTGCAAAAGCTATGATGATAGAAAGTCTAGTTGCTTCTGGTTAAAATTTCTATCAGAAAAAGCCTAACCACTACTTAATTAGATTACCATAATTAATTTAGCAATGTTCTATGCTGCTTGATGTTCATTTCTGCCCTAGCAATGACCTCAGGCAAAACCAGTGCTGCCTTGGAGGTGGATGAGCCATGGGCGGAGCACTGTCTTCCATAGAATGAGGGTGGCCAAAGTGGCTGGGTGCAGCTGCCCCACTCATCCACTAGAGGTCGCCAAGAACACACGGGAGGTGCGAAGTCCCGCTGCAGCGCAAGAGAGTTAGAACCAGGATGCTCCTGGACTTCAAAACCTGCTCAGACTTTTCAGATGCTCCGTACAGGTAAGGGGGGAAGCTGTCAGAAGAAAAACATTCGGGAATACCAGACAAAAGGATATAACAGTCATCCCGTTTTTTAAAATTCTCAGCCCTGAGCCTCGGCTGTTATGCTTCTAGATGAGATTATGTTCCACCTGGGAACATGGGAGACATGTTTCTTTTAGTTCAAGTGATGGAATGAAACCAAAGGAGCTGACTTCCACGACTAGCAATAACCATAAGGATTTAGGAAAAGTTTTAAGTTTTGGAAAACTTTTTTGTTCTCATGTTTAAAATGCACAGTGGTGGGAGGTGCTTAGAATCAGTTGTTCTGCACTGTCAGATACAGTGGTTTTTCTTTTCTAAGCTGAAACACATTGTGTGTCTGTCACCTGGCTGGGATTGGAGATTCACCTTACTCTCTGACACTGTGTTCTCTAATCAGGGTGGCCATGGGTCCTGAAAGCCCATAGAGGAGCTTCAGGCACAGAAGCAGCTTGCTGGAAATAAAAACTAGGGAGTGAGACCACAGAGATTGTATTGGGTTCCCATTATAAGTTGTATAGACGTGAAATGGGACTAAAGATTAACTCTCATCACGATGGAGAACCTAATGGTCCCCGTGCCCTTTGGTGAGCATGAGAACAGAAAAGTTTCCCAAAGCTTCTCTTTTGGGAGGATGCAAACAAGGTCATAGAAAGAGGAGGAACCAGGTGACTAGCGGGATAAGTCCACAACACATCAAGGCTTGAATCAAAATGCATGAACGATGGAAGCTGGTAAACATGCACGTGGCCTGTCACTCCGGGGGTTATCAGCCCAGAGCAGAACCTGGCCACTGTCTTAGTCATGCTCTTTTCAACCCATTCCCCCTCTCTGAAATGGAGTCAGGGCAAGTGCTTAACGTTGATAGTGTTTGGAGATAAACAAAATAGCATAGACAAATAACAGTGGAAACTGTAGAGAGACAGGAATCAAACAAACAGAACAAAAAAGCTGGCTTTTAATTCTTTAACAAAAATATGGCTGCTCTTAACATAGAGAGGCACTATTTCACAGTTCTGCCAGAAATGCTGGACCTGTTAGCTCAGTGAGGAGAAAACGGTAAATGCCAAGTTCATGTTTCATTAGAAAGCACTGGCTTTCTAATCATGCTCGGATGACCCAGCGTGACCTCCTTTCTGGATAAGTCTTCCGTGGCAGGCGCCATCTCTGTTACTTCTGTCTGTTCCCACCTATCCGGCTTCCCACGTGAGTGTCAGTCTGGTGCTCCCTGTTGCCGGCTTACTGCCATCCTAGAGAGGCCCACCCTCTCTGTAAGTAAGGACAGGTTTAGGTGATGTGAGCAGCCACATGGTTAGAACAATCCCCGCTAAGCTGGTTCACTTCTTGACTGTACCCAGGGGCATCTGTGGGTTGCCAAAAATAGTTCTTCTGCAAAGATCTGCGTATCAGTACAATGGAGTCGCATCATGTGCACATCTCACTTAGGCGAATTAAATTTTGTGCTTGGCAAATCAATAAATAAAAATATTAAAAAAAGAAAGAGTGACACATTTTAAATATTTTAAATAATGAGGCAATTCTACCTGCCATCCTTGCAGTCAGCACAAGGTGGGGAGGAGACATGATACCGTTGGCCCTTTAATCAGTCTCCATGAACTTACACCGCTCAGATGTGTGAGCATCCCACTGAAGAGTAATGCTAGTCTATAAAGACATGTGCAATTTGTTCAGCATTTTGGTTCATCTGGTATTAGCTAAAATGAGACTAAAAATAATAAAGAACAAAATTGAAACAAAATAAAAACAATGACTTGTTTCATTATTGAAGGGTGACTCTACTGTACTAGGCATCACTGAGAAAAGATACTTCCCATATGTTACAGGTAATTTAAGGGATTTTTCAAGGGTAAATTTTACTCTCTTCTAAATTCACTTCTAATTTAGACTTTGCAATGCCTGTGTAAGATGCCACTTTGCTGAACTGCAAGGTAGACATGCTTTCGGTGTGACAATATTTTTTTTTCAGATCCTTTCCAGATATAGGTCTCTGCTAATCCTCAAAAGACAATTAGACCTCAAGGAATATGCTTATTGAGAGAAGGAGAATGATGTGCTAATATTCAGCAACTGCCTTGCTAGGAAGGAAAAAAATAACTCTTGATTTGTAGCATCTGCCAATTTCCATGGTGTAAGTGCTACTATTATCACCAATTTCAAGTTACCAACTTCACATCCCTGAAGACAGAGTTGGGAAGTGATGTGCACAGTAGGCTCTTGCTAGCTGATACGATGCTGACTGCAGCACACCACTGGAAGGCCCTCCTAAATCTATGTTACTTTTAATCCGGTCCCATGCATTTCTTCTTGAAGGAATTCCTTATTCCTATCCAATTCGGCTTAGAGATTTTGACCTCTTTATGAAGTTTCCTAGGTCTGAAAAGTCTCACTGAGTCCTGTGTCCATTTGCCCATTTGTCACTGTGTAATTAGAGGAGTGGAAAAATAAATCTACATCTAAATATTCCTTTTAAAATAAAAATAAAGGCTGTTTAGAATAACAATTATAGCACTAAAAAAGCAGGGCATGGCTCATCTAGTATAACCCTCCCATTTTATATAAATAAACTGAAGCAGGGAAAGTGGTTAAGTGATTTGCTCAAGATCACACAGTTAGTGATGAAACTAGATCCCAGGAGCTCAGTCCCAGGACACCTTACTGTGTCCTGATGCCGCCTTGGAAAGATAGTCATTCTCATTTTCTAAGTCATGAGGTGTAGAGTGGCAAGAACTACTATCAGCTCTTCTGAAGTGGATAATCAGAAGTTCTTCGCCTGAGGTGCCAAGAAGTGTCCCAAGAAGATGCCGAGGCCTTTACAGGTTGTTATTCTGACCGTCCTCTTCTTGTGGATCTTTGGTTTGTTCCAAGGCTAGATTTGCTTGCCTTTTATTAAAGTCCCTTTTTACTCTTAAAAAGAAAAAAAAAGAGGGTTTTATTCTTTAAAAAGAAAAATAAAAGGTTTACGTTTATGAAATGATAACAGTAAGCCCAACAATTTATAAAAAAAAGTATGAACCAAGGAAATCTTAAAAACATCATTGATTTAAAGTTTAAATCCCAATTCCTCTGGCCCTCCCATAAAACTTGATGCTAGGCTGATTTACCTATTAAAAATTTTTAAATACCTTAAAATATGAAGAATAAGTTTCTGAATTTTCCAATTTTTCTATAATGAATGGGCATCATTTTTGTAATTAGAAAAACAAATTTAATGTTAAAAATATATTGTCTCTGCAAGTAAAGCCTGGCTGAAACACTCCATCGTTTTCTGAGCTTCTCTGTTCTCCCAGGAATGACTTACTTTTCTCTGTTGAAAATTATGAACTCCTTCTGGACAGACTCAAGGTGCTCTTGAAGAAGACATGTCTTCCAGGTGAACAACGAAAACAAACCAGAGGTATAGTTAGACAAATGAGGGTTATCAAACAGCCAATGACCTATTGAGTGTCTATTCTGTGAATAGCCCAAATCTAAGAAATACCAAATTATCTTCAAAATGGATGCCATATGAAGAAAATTTGTGGAAGATGGCAGAGGAGACCAGAAATCTGTTTCCCCACCTAGACAACTATTGCACTGGCGGAATTTGTCTGATGTGACTATTTTGGAACTCTGGAGTCTGTTGAAGGCTTGCAACTTTCAGGGGAAACCTTGGGTGGTAAAGTGCAGCTAATTACAATCGATTTGAGCTCTCAGCACAGTAGCAGCTACACATCCCCACCCTCCAGCCTCGTGGGAGGGAGCTATGCACACATGTGTGCCCAGAGCAGCTTGTGCACATGGGAAATAAGAACCATGTTCTCCAAACACTGAGAATCTGTGCTCTGGTCTCTGATTGCTGCTTCTGATCACAGAGCTAAAGACAAAGAAGCTGGTGGCCATTGCTGTTGCAACTCCCCCATTGCTGCAAGCCACTCTCCCTCAAGCTGAAGTGCTTTCCAGGAGATTTAAAGGGCCTGCACACTTTCCTCCTTTCATTTGTCTTTTTTCCCCCTTTTGAGAGTCAGACATTAAAGACTAGGACATTCAAAAACAACTGTGTATATGGGGAAAATTAGAAAGTGACCACACATGCCCAGGGAAAGGCATGGGCTCAGAAAACACCTAAGAAGACCTTAAGTTTACACCTCAGACTAGTCCGTGGCATGGAGACAGCCTACAACAATAAAAACAAAACAAAACAGTAGCCAGGTGCTATGGCTTATGCTTGTAATCCCAGAGACTTGGGAGGCTGAGGCAGAAGGATCACTGAGGCCAGGAATTTGAGACCAGTCTGTGAAACACAGTGAGACGCCATCCCTAAAATAATTTTAAAAATTAGTCAGGCATGATGGTGCATGCCTGTAGTCCCAGTTATTTCAGAGGCTGAGGCAAGAGGGTCACTTGAGCTCAGGAGTTCAAGGCTGCAGTGAGCTATGAGCTATGACTGCACCACTGCACTCCAGCCTGACTCACTCTGGCAGTGAGTCCCCATCTCTAAAAACAAACAAACAAACAAACAAAAAACCCAATTAAAACAATAGCACAAAAAACAGTAATCCCTGGGGATAAGGGAAAATCTGATTTCCAGAGTTACCACATTAGATTCAAATGTCCAGGACCAAAATCAGACCAGGTATTTTCTCTGTTCACAAGGAAATGAAGGTAGGAATCAATAACAGAAGGAAAACTAGGAAATTCACAAATATGTAGAAATTAAACAACATACTCTTGAAAACCAACGTGTCAAAAAAGAAATCACAAGGGAAATTAAAAAATACTTAGAGATGAATTAGAACAAAACACAATGTCCCAAAACTTATGGAATGAGTGAAGCAATGCTCAGAGAAAACTTTATAAACACCTGTGTTAAAACAGAATAAATATCTCAAGTCAACCTAACAATCTCCACCTAACTTTATACCTTGCTAATATGTTGTTGAAGAATTTTGCATCTATATTCATCAAGGATATCTGTCTGGAATTACCATTTTTGGTAACATCTTTATCTGACTTGGTATTAGGGTAATGCTGACTTCATAGAATGAGTAAGGGAGAAAATAGCTGCAATTGATATATCTAATAAGGGTTTAATATCCAGAATATGTAAAAAAAATTCCATAATTCAACAATGGAATTGACAAGGTGACATTTAAGATATGAAGGATGCGAGGAAGCCACCCATGTGAAGATCCAAGGGAAGAACATTCCAGGAAAAGGGAAGAGCAAAGGCAAAAGCCCCAGAGAAGAACAAAAGACGCAGTGCTTGAGAGTCAGACCCTCGCAGGGCCTGTGTGGGCGGAGGGTTCTGACTGAGGGTGAGCGTGGGAGAGTAGGGTAGGAAAGGCGGACAAGAACATGTGCAGCACACTAGGCATGGTCAAAAGTTACTCACAAATTGTTCAGTTATTTCTAAAGCTTTAGAAAACTTTTAATGAAGATGCTATCTAGGTCTTTACTCTATCTGGGGGCCTGTTAACAGAGGGGACTGCATCCAGCTTGAGCCCAGTTCTGTAGGGTCACGGGAAGGAGCACGTCTGAAGACGCAGCTGATTATGATACGAACAAGAATGAGTCATTGGAGAAAGATGCTTGAAGTGACAAACTATAAGCGAGTTGGGTTTGCGGCACAGCGAAGCAGTCCTTGGAGGGCCCTAGCAAGCACTTTCTGGTGAGAACCTGGCAAGAGACTAGTTGTGTGATCAAACAGGATGGGGATGTTGGCTTTTGTTAATTGGCCATTAAAAGGTATAGCGGCCCCTGAGGACTAGAGAAACTAAGAACATTGAGCATATTTATTTGTTTGTAGCACTATCTTCAACACAGACTATGAAATCTTTGAGAACAGGGATGACACTGAGTACAGAAATTATATCTCATTCATTTCTAACTCCAGTGAGACCTGGCATGGGACCTGGCAGACAACAGGTACCACATAAAAGTAGCCTAGATGAATGGCTGGAGGGCAGGAGGACAGGTGGGTGGTGTGTGGGTGGATGCACGGTCGGGTGGGTAGGCGAATGGATACATGAGCGGATGGGTGAATGCATGGTTGTGTGGATAGATGGATGACCACTGGAAGCAAAGTAAATGTTTATTACTTAACCATCATTATAATGCATAGAACCTCATATGAGTGTAAAATCCCACTGAATCTATGCAAACTTCTGTACTGAAATCCGAACTCTGACTCTGATAGAGAATAATATACTTAGTTATAAAAATTAATTTGATTCTGCCTGAAATCCAGCAATAGTGCTTGGCCTATAAGAATTCCCTTGTTCCTGTGAGCAGACACTTTCTACGTCGGCGAGCCTTGATATCACAAAATTCAGCTTGTGGCAGGGAACAGACACCACCTCTGGGGCTGGCTGCTCCCAGTGACTTCTCAAAGCAAGAGCGGGGCCCCAAACCGCCAGTGTGTACTTTGAAACCTGCCCCTTGACTATAATTTCATGGGCAGTCATCTGATCTAGACTTTGTCAATTACAGTCGCTTTTCCAGGAAATTTGTACATTTCGAATTGAGAGCTGGGAGAGGGCAATAACTGGGTCAAGTTAATGGCAGAGCTCTAGAGAGAAAGTCTACAAGGGAAACACTGCTGCCAAGGGTCCCCAGAGCCGCCCTACTCTGCCCTTTCAAAAGCCTGAGTGTTCGGCTTCTCCTTGCATCCTACAAAACGGCAGAAGCAGGGGGCTGAGAGCCTCTCCCGCCAGAAGCTCTCCGATGAATTGCAGCCACGATGAGGATGCTGTGACCCTGAGTCTGCCAGGGCCCTGCTCACCTGAGATGAATCACACTTCCTCATCTCCTTCTCCTTCTTTGCCAGACGCTTCTTTTTCTTGTGAAGAGGTTTGGACTCCAAAATCATTTCTTCAAGTTCAAAGGTGGGATCACAGTTCAGCCTGCCTTTCTGTAAGGAAGATAGGTTGGTTCAGTCCTCAGATTCCCGCATCATTCTAAAAACGCACCAGAACAATACAGAAAATAACACTTTGCCTTAACAAAGTCGTCCAAGAGTAAGCAGGGATTCCCATTGTAAGTTCTCTATCATTTACTGCCAGCATTGTTTTCTATATTCTTTAACTTTATATTTTGTCTATTTTCCTAAATTCCAGTTAGCCCGTAGTGAGTAAGAAAGGAAACCAAATTACAATTATTTCTGTGAAGTGTGAGCTTCTGGGTTAAAGTCAATGCTAATGGTCATGTAGATCAGAATCACTTGAGTTGCTTGTTCAGCCTCCCAGTTCTCCGAAGAGAGTTCCTAAATCAGGGTTTCTTAACACAAGGCCCAAGAACCTGTGCTTTAATAAGCTCCCCAGACGATTCAGATTCACACTAATGTCAGAGAAGCATAACGTAGAGCTTCTCTTAAGCCAACGTGGATGGCTAATTGCAGGGAGGCAGCACACGGAAGGAGGAAAGGAAGCAAGAGACGGTGGTGCCCAGACCTCCACTGTGCCACACATCAACCATGGTACAAGCTGCCCCTACTGACCCTGCAAAACAGACAGGTAAGGACTTGGCCCCACCTCCTGTTGCCCTATCAGGTGGAGATCTGTACCCCCAGAATTCCATCACATTGCTTTCTTCTCTCTTTCTCTTTCCACTTTCGCCCAACCCTCTCATTGGAGCATGCCCCACGCCTTGCTGTCTTCACATGAAGGATCACACTCCACATGCCTACAGCAAGCACCTCGCTTGGGCTTAAGACAGGAAAACTCTGCATTGGTTCTACAGGCCCCTTTAGAAGCCCATTATGCTGCCCAATATCCCTACAATTGAACGTATAGTTCAGGTCCTGGGCAAAGAGAGCTAGAGGCCTACCTTGGGCCCCTTGGCCTAAGCATCTGGACTGTGGCTTTCACCAGTGGTGTGCAGCAGGCCACAGATGCCCCATGGTTGGGACCCATCCAGTGGGAATTATTTGTCTTTAACTATTAGTCCTTACAAATATAGATCCCTGAGATAAAACCAGCAAGGGCAGAGGGGTGAATGGTAAAAATAACTTCCTCACCCCAACCCCAACAGTTTTCAATCCTCTGACTCACAGGCCTCTATGGACACAAATCTCTACATCTTTGGAATCAGAGAAAACATTATTTTAATCTGTAGATTCATGGAAATGACTATCTGAGGGACTAGGACTTCTTTACAATAAAATCCTATCACAAGAAGTGATTAGGAGCTAGAATTCCAGATGCAAATACACCTGTATTAGAATCCCAGCTTGACTGCTTGCTAGCTTTGTGGCCTTTGGTGCCCAACTTACCCTAGGTGTGCCTCAATTTCCTCATTTGTAAAACAGGCATTTGGGCTCTCTCACAACACTGGTGTGATTATCCAATGAGACAACGTGTGGGTCTGGCACATGGGGTAATGTGCACTGAATGAGAGTTATGACGGGTTTGTTAAGATTGACTCACATTGGGAATAAAACCTGGAATGAGCCTCTTCTGCAAAACCGCATCCCAGTTTATATCACTCATATATGGGAAGTTCTGAACGTCAGACAACTGAGCAAATCGTTGGTCTGGATTAGGTTCAAGTAGCTGCCAACGGAATACAAACATCAAGATCATGAGAAAGGTCAAAACTTAGGATGACAAAAAATTCATAAAAATTTCCTCTAAACGTTTTCAAGTATAGGATTGAAAGAAACAAGGCAGTGCCCCCCTTCTTTAACCCGATTAACAAATAATGTAAACAACGCATGATTAGAATGAACAGTAAGTAGAGTTTTGCAATGTGGTGAGTAAAAACAGCTTGTCCTACTGAGTCAAACATATCTTCCATCCTTGACTCCCCTACTTACAAACTATGGGTAAGTTTTTTCTCTAAACCTCAGTTTACTCATCTGTAAAAAAGAGATAATAACTTTACTACATAAGGTTGAAACCAGAATTAAATGAGCCATTTATTTAAAGTGCCTAAAGAAAAGCCTGCTGGTGGCAAATATTAATATATTTTCACAAGTGAAACTCATTTCCCACTAAAAATTTTAGCTGTTTTTACAACTAACTGAAATACATGAGGGGTGGCCCACGTTAAGGTATAACTAAGGTTATTGTTACAGTTCTGGGTTTTACTAACTGGGATAAAAGATTTTTCCCCTCTTAACCATTCCAGGGCCAACATCACATCCATCATGTGGATCGAATGGGAAATGTCAGTCCCATTGGAGCATGTTCCTGGAGGTGACAACCATGGGACATCAGGGCATAGTTTTGAGGTAAAGTGGGGTTATCTTGGAATGAATCAAAATTTGCTTATGGAAAATGACCTCCCTATTCTACATCTTTGACATTACTGATGACAATGTCCCTATTCCAAAACAGGGAACTTGACCCCAAAGACACAAGACACACCCCTTAACCCCTAAAGTTCCTTTTCCTTTATCAACCACAACTTGTGCAATTTTCTCTCCTTCCCACCCAAAAAAAGCCAAGCTCCTCTTGGGGCTCCTCATTCTTTTTTTGCATAATCATTTGACATACACTATTGAGATCCTCCTATAATTGTTTTTAACCTTTTTGGTGAACATAGGCACCTTGGAAATCTAATGAAGGCTATGGACCTCATTTCTTCAATTGCTTACCAAATTTCACCACCTATGAGGTTCTGTGTTACACGCTGGCAATACCGTCGTGCACAAGTCAGACATGGTCCCTACCCTCATGCAGCTTAGACAAGAATAGTCAGTAACCCAAGTATCATACAAATGCTGTGTATAATTTTAAATTGTGAAAATGCTATGAAGGAAAGAGGGTGTTACGTGAGCTAACAACAAGGCGAGGCATCCCAAGATGTGATGATATTTGAGCTAAAATCTAAAGCTGTGCTTCTCAAGCTATGTAGAAGAAGCATTTCCTTTTGTTTGGTTTTATTTATTTGTTTTAACTTCCAGTCCACTGAAGCCAATATGCAGTCTTATTGTGCACAGCCAGCATGCAGCTACTCACCATGTACAACTTGTGATTTGAGTTCAACATTACCCAAATAAGCCTGTACCCTATTCAATGAGACCAGTCCATTGGCCATGTGCTTAGGTACTACAGCAGTGTCAAATTGCAATAAATGTTTCTAAATGCTCTTCTCAATTTCTGTACTTATAATGGATCTGTAGGAAACAATTCATGGACTAGAACCAGTCAGTGAATCATGCTGAGCCGTACTGATCTCAGGGAGGAAGCTGGAGGAGCTAGGGTTGGAGGCAATGCTCCAGGAAGGAGCACTAGCATGTACAAAGGCCCTGTGGTGAGAGGGATACTGGTGTGTGTAGGAAAAGAAGGAGAAAAGAAGGAGAAGAAAAAGAAGGCCAAAGAGGTTTATGTGTAGTCAAAAGGGGGACCAAAGTCCAAAATAAGCCTTGAGAGGTAGTTAGAACCTTTGTACCATACAAATTATTTTAATCTTTATTCTAAGAACAATGGGAAGGCACTGAACTGCCCTTTGAACAGATCACTATGGGGCAGAGCAGCGAACAGAATTGAGTGGTAAAAGTGTATGGAGCAAACCAGTTATAAGGCCAAACTGATGGCAGTTGAGTTGGGGAGATAGTAGTGAAGATGGAGAGAAGTGAAAGATTTAGAAGATATTTAAAATGTAAAATTCCAGAACTTGGTGATGGATTGGAAATGGAGATGATAAATGAGTCCTGGCTTCTGGGTTGCAGAAATGGATGGATGGAGGAGCCAGTCACTCAAAGAAGGAATGTCAGAAGAAATTCAGGAAATACAGAAAGATTAAGAATTCCACTTTGGACACATTGAGTTTTAGATGGGTTTGGGATATCTAAGGGGACTTGTGAGTTGATTTAATGAAGCCATGCATTTGAAAGTGATTACCTGCAAAAACCAGTGTAGCGATGTGTATCATCATGACTGCCCCCAATACTGTACACTAATTTCTAACTTTAAACCAGACAGCATGCTTCCTCTTATCACTTCCTTTTGACGTGCAGTCTTCTTACCTTTTTAAGAAATGACACCATTTCCTGTGACCAGGCAGAAGGATAAGTCACAATAGCCGTCTCAAACATGTGTACAATTTCCTTGCTGGAAGTACTGGAGCGAATATGATATGGTCTCTTTAAGGAAGAGAAGAAGAAGTAAGGGTTTTCATTTTCAAAGGGCAAAAGGAAAAAAATTTGTTTTGCAAATGTTTCTAAGCAAAACTTTTAACCAATAACATATCAATATCAATTTCTAACACCATCCAGCTGATTGTTGTGTTGCCCTGTGTGGGTGGTCCTGTATTGCCAGACCTCCTACTTTTTAAAAAGAGATGTCAGAAACCTATAGTTTCTTGTAAAAGATCATAATTTTTAAAAGTTCGTGATTCCACTGAGCTGATCAAAACATTTCAGTGGGCTGAATCAGCCTCTGAGATGCTGATTTGAAACTGTTTTATAAGGTACCTTGTAATAAATATTTACATAAAATACTGGACAAGGGTTCAATAAATGAAAGTTTACACATCATTATGTAAGGGTTGATTATAAAGAAATCAAAGGTTTTACCACACCCTCTTTTTCACTAGTTTGCAACACAATGAGGAAGTTCATGACAGAAAATATCACCCCGGGGCCTCAAATGTGAGGAAACTCTTGTTTCCATGGAGTGTGGAGTGGAGAATTTTATGATGAAGCAAAAGCTTTTTTTCAAAAGCAAAATTTCTGGAAGAACCAGATTCTTCTATAGTTTTAACTGGGGGTGGCTAGGGAGGGAACAAAATTAAACAAAAGAAAACTGTGGATTTGTTGTAGTTTTCATAGTCTTCCACTAGAGGGAAGCCTTTATTGCTCTTAACTTAATTTGTAGGGGACTTACCAACACTGGGATTTCATGTCTTTTATGTGAACTATCCCTCCCTTAGAGATGAAGTCTTTGGGAGGTAATTTGGGTTAGATCAGATCATGAGGGTGGGTCTCTCATGATGGAATTAGTGGCCTTCCAAGAAGAAGAGAGAGAGAGATGTCTCTCTCTCCGTCACGTGAGGACACGGTGACAAGGAAGCCTCTTGCAAGCCAGGAAGACAGCCGTCACAGTTGGAAGAGAATCCAACCATGAGTCTGCAGTTTAAGCGACCCCATCCATGGTATTTTGTTGAGGCAGCTCTAGCTGATTAAGATTTTGGTACTGAGAAGTAGGGTCCTGCTGTACCTAAAAATGTGGAGGCAACTTTGGAACTGTTTATTTGATGGAGGCTGGAAGAGTTTTGAGGTCCATGCTAGAAACACGGATATTCAGGGTGATTCTGGTGAAGTTTCAGACAGAAATGAGGCACATGTTATTGGAAATTGGAGGAGAGGCAATACTTGTTACAAAGTGGCAAAGAACTTGTCTGAACTGTGTTCTAGTGTTTTGTGGAAGGTAGAACTTGTGGGTGATGAAATTAGACATTTAGCTGTGGAGATTTCTAAGCAAAACATTGAAGGAGTGGCTTGTTCCTCCTGCCTGCTTATAGTAAAATATGAAAGGAGAGAGATGAACTGAAGAGGAAATTGTTAAGCAAAAAGGATCTAGAAATTGAAGATTTCCATCCATAGTGCAAAAAAATGAGAAAGCTTGCTCTGAAGAGAACATTACGGTGTAGTTCATTAACAGCTAATTGATAAAGAGATCATGGATGTGACTCATGAACTTAATCAACCATTTCAACAGAAGCCAGCAATAAAGATGGGACAACAGCAGCAGAGATACAGCCAGTTTGAATTAAAGAAGACAGAGAAGGTGAAATGGAAAGAAGAAAGGCTGTCAGACCTCTTGGATGTTACAGGATAGTACCACGATGTTACTCAGCCTTCACCAGAAGGGAAGAAGGGACCTGAGGGTGATTCAGATCATCAGGGCTGCCACGCCCATCTCAGGTCCAGAGCGCACTGGCCTCGGGGGACAGGGCTGCCTCAACTTCGGTTTCAAAGGGCACGACCACCACCCAACAGGGCTGTGTGGACAGAGCCCTGGCAGAGAGCCATGTGGGTGGGGTGAGAGCCATTAAGTGAGTCCCCTCCCCTCACCCCAGCCATGGGAGTGATGCTGCCACACCCATGTAGACCTGGAGGGCAGACCAGTGAACCAAAGAGGATTTCTATGTTTTGGACTTATTTGGGACCTGATACCCATTCTCTCTTTCAGAATGGGATTGCCTATCCTCTGCCTATGCCACCATTGCATCTTGGAAGTTTGCTGGTTTTACAGGTTCACAGCTGCAGAGAAAGTTTGCCTCAGGATGAATCATACCTCTAGTCTCACCCGTACCCAATGTAGATGATGTCTAGATGGGACTGTGGACCTTAGACTCTAGAGTGGATACTAGAATAAGTTAAGACTTTTGGGGCTGTTGGAATAAAATGAATGTGTGTTGCATGTGAGAATGACATGAATTTGACGTGGGGGCAAAGGCGGAAGGTTCGGGACTGAATGTGTCTCGTTCAAAATTCATGTGTTGAAGCCTTAACCCTCAACGTGATGGTATTTAGAGTTGGAACCTTTGGCATTTAATTAGGGTACGAGTAGGTTATGGGGTAGATCCCTCGTGATGGATTAGTAATCTTATAAAAAGAGGAAAATATTCTCTCTCTCTCTATCTCTTTCTCTCTCTCTCTCTGCCCTGTAAAAACACACCAAAAAAGCCACTGACTGCAAACCAAGAAGAGAGCCCTCACCAGAACCCCACCATTCTGGCACCCCTGATCTTGGACTTCCAGCCTCCAAAATTGTGAGAAAATAAATGTCTCTTGCTTGAGCCACCCAGCCTATAGTATCTTGTTATGGTAGACAACTGACCGAGACACAACCTTATGGGCACATTTACATTATGCAACAGTTTGCAAAAAATGCATAAAATATGTTTCAGCATATTTGGTTTTTTAAATCTCTTTTTTCTAGAAAAGAGCTTCTTAGTTTAAGAAATGTTTCCTTTGAAAGGAAACCGCTCTAATTTGTCACTGAACCCAGAACCCAAGAGCCAAATGATCAGTAGAAATCCAACAAGACAGGACATGAATTATGTTGGATTAATAATTTACACTTTCCTTGGTGAGGTGTGTCTGAATTAGAATCCTATACTGTCACCTCAAAATGGCTTTTTTTTTAAAAAAACAAACACATATATTTACATAAGCCATTTAGTGAGGTGTATTGATTTCCTCTCCTTGGAAATTTATAGTATCCGTATTATTCACTTAATTTTATCTGTGTAATTTAGTATTAACTGACGTGGTTGGTCCCATATGTAGGACGACAGCGAATTAATCTGTGCAGAAGTCTCAAGGGGTGTTATCGGCGTCACATGGCATACTTGTGTTCAGCTTTCAGATAAACTGCTTGGTTCTTAGCAAACCACACATACATTCTTTCAGTCTAAAATAGAACCTGCTGGAAGAATAACCAAAGAGAAAATGCAACTCTGCTGTACCCGGCCTCTCAACAGCTCATACGCTGTCACTCCCAGGGACCACCAGTCCACAGCGAAGGAATAACCCGCTTCTTTTCTGGAGTTGAACATCTCAGGTGCTAAAAAAAACACAGAAAACATAGGCCAGTGTTATTACCTGAGACATTAACAAATCTATTTGTCCAACATGTTCCTTTAGAGAATTACCAGGATAAAGGGTATAAACACTTTTACAGATATTTATCATCCATTACTAGATGGCTCACAGCAGGCAAAAATTTCTAATTGTCTGATCTCTCTCAGTAGCCTCATTCATCAACCAATATGCATAGGCATGCACAAGCCTTCATGGGTAAACTCTTCTCTTATTTAGACCATGTACCTATTAAAATCAGGTCCTACCAGACCTCAAATAGGCAGCTGACCCTGAAATCAAGAAGGCTGAGAAGATGTTATTTGTCTTGCTTTGGAAGGTGTGCACTGAAGGATCTAAATTTGTATTCCAGTTGCAAACAACGCTCAGAATTTGGTGCAATGTACATTGGATTGACTCTCCATCTTGGAGTCACCTGGAGGCGGCAAGGGCAACATTGGGGGTGAGGGAGGAAGAAAAGAGGGAGTGGGAACACTAGGAAATATAAGGTTTTACAATCCTGTGGGTCATTTGTACTTTGTGACCATAGTTCTTCCAACTGCTTCCAAGGGAGGGCAGAGCTACAGTCAATTTTGCTCCCAGAGACGCCCCCCGAGTTATGCATTCTAAGCGCTTTGACATACCATGAACCTTTCTCATATCCTTCCAAGAATATATCTAACTCCTGAGGGGTGGAATAGCGAGGATGAAGCACAAAGCAAGGGCAGGTGTCTTGTCTGCTTTCTCGCCACTATGTCCTAGTGACTAGGACAGAGCCCGGCACTCAGAGTCACCGGACAGAAATTTGTTGAATGAATGAACAAACAAATCAGTTACTCAAGCAATAGTTGTGATCATTAGCTCTGGAGCTGTGCTGTCTGAGTTCAAATTCTACCTTCACCACTTACTGTGACCTCGAGCAAGTTAGCTGGCAGAGCCTGAGAATCAGGGCAAAAGCAGAATAATAAGAGGGCGATCTTTATAGGGTTCAAAAGTAAAGGAGATAATCCTGTCAAAATGCCAGCACAGTGCCTGGCACTTAGAAAGTGCTCAAAAGTATCAGGTACTCCTCCCACGAGGCAAACATTCATAATACTCGGGGAACTGACCTAGTCAAAGGGTACACAGGGCTGATGCCAAGTCTCCTGTAGTAAGGTGCTGGCTCTGGGCAAAGAAACCGGTATGACATGGAACCTGAACACACAGGCTGGCCCTGCCCAGTGCACTCGAGTTCTTTCTAAGTGAAATCTTGTGTACAACATCCAATTAGTGAGGCAGAGCACTGACATCCTAACGCTCAGGACCGACCCTTACTCTAAGAGCGCAAGGTAGCAGGACTAAGTAGGCCTCATTCCCAAGTGCATTCGCCTTTCATGCGTCACTGCGTCCCATCTGCTATCACAGCTCCCAGTGCAATCTGAGAACTAATGGCCTTGACCCCACGCTACTCCAACAGACTGGATGGAACGGACTAGATTTCTGCTTCTCCTTCTCAGTATCTCACAGCAAGACATCTCAGATAGTCCCCCCACCCCCTGCCCCAGGTGACAGGTGACAAACAGATGACATCACTCTTGGAGAAGCTGCAGAGAAACTTTGAAGGATGATCAGACCCATTGTGCCAAGTAAATGCCTAACAGAATAAACATGACTCTATAAAAGTTGTATATTCTGTCATATTGGATTATATTTGATTTTATTATATTTTTATAAAAGAGAAAACAGACTAGTACCCACAATACCTCTTGGAAAGATTACTTTCCAAAAATCAAAGGCAAGGGCAGCTTCTGGGTATAGAGATAGCTATGACAATCAGATACTCATTTTGGAATAAGACAAGAAACATTTCCAACATGTTGGCCTAACTAAATTGACTTAGAACCATTTAAAAACCATAAGTAAAAATATTTACATATATATTTTTAAATGTCTCTCTGCATCTTTATTTTAAGGAGAAGCTTGACTTCTGAAGTCAGATAGAGTTTGGCTTAAATCTAGGCTTTTCAATTATTAGCCCTGTGATGTTGGGCAAGTTATTGAACTTCTGATTTTCCTCATTGTAAAACGGTGAGAAGTACAGTCTGCTTCATGGGGCTGTTGAGAAAAATAAATGAGTAAATAAATGTAAAACATTTAACACATTGTCTGGGCCACTGAAAGATTTCAATAAATATTAGTTATTTTTAATTATAAGGGTGAATGAAATAGGAGGTACATAGAATTGTGCCTAGATTTTGATTTTCTAGCTCTATCTTGTGAAAAGACTAGAAATGCCAACTTCACAAAAATTACATCATACAGATATTGTACTTAAAATCACTGGGGAGAGGAAAGAAAGGTGGCCTCCCTGTATTTCTTTTCACCATGGAAACCAGCCCTAGGAACCCAGATGCACATTTTCTGATTTGGCTCCAAGAAAATAGCCCTTAATATGGAAACCCAGGAAACCTAAGGAATAAACTCATCAGAGCAGCAGGGCTTGAATACTCCTTTTTATCATTTGAGTACCATGGATTTTAGGTAGAAAATAGGCTGAATTATATGTGTCCATTATTTTGGAAGTGACAAAAGAGATTTATTCCCCCCACTGGTAATTGGAAGCCATGAAATTTGCAGTTGTTCAAATATCATATAAAATCAGGCTCATTTTTTTCCCCATAGATGATTTCTTTCTGTTGGAAAGTGAGGTGGCTCTGCAGGTAGGGGGTTCTCTTTTCCTTTCTCTCTCTCCAGTTCCATAGGGGAAGAGAATGAAATATTAAAAGAAAGCGACATTGCTCTCGCCTTTTTCAAGTTCAAATGTTTTGCCTATGAATTACTCTGACCACATCTAGCTGATACAATTCATTCCACCCCTGACTTAATCCCACTGGTTTCAACAGCGACATTAGCTGCTTTAAGCACCTTAACTAATTAGGGTAGAAGAAGCCTGAGTAGTTTTCCGTCTTCTATCATTTCCCAGCAACCTTGCAGTGTCTAACCTCCTGTTTTTGTGGATAGGGGCCTTCCCTAATGATAGCACAGTCTGTTGCCTAATATATTTTAATCCGGTTTGCTTATTACAACATTTCCTTTAGATACTTTAAAATTTGGTCCTGTGCATTTTAAAACTACTCTCATATCTGATTCAAAACTCCTCCACCCACCCAGCAGGCTGGATTCCGTCACCTTGGCGTGGAGACGGAGGACTGATCTGGCTCTCACACACTTCCTTCTGCATTTTCCTAGAAAGTACTACCGGTTTTAGGGCGTGAAAGGAGAACAGTAGAGGCAGAGGGATCCTAACACACGTGCCACCTCTGCTGCAGGGTGATCTCTCTTTCGGTGCTTCTAACAGCTGATACACACAGCTCACGATCTGTGGCAGAAGTTGTCAATCCTAGCTGCACGGCAGAATTACTTGAACAACTTTTAAACCACCCTATGCCTAAGCTCCACCCTATGAGATTCTGCTATAGTTGTGCTCTATCGGGACTGGCGGTGTCTTTAGGACACCGTGGAAACCATGATGATAGGAGCCTCCCTCCCTTCCAGGCTACATCCCTGGGCACTGCAGGGCCCCTTGTGGAGCCAGACCACATCCTTTAGCTGTTCCACCCCCACTCTCCCCAAACACTCACACTCATTGCCATCCCTCTGTCACCTGCCGCTGTGATCCCCAGAAAGATTAGTTCCCAAACTTAGCAACCTTCCATGGCTCACCGGACTGCGTTAGCTCCAGCACCAGTCAGCAAGTCCAGTGACTAAATGGACATCCATCCACGAATAAAATGCCAGGCACCTCTTCTCACAGACACCCCAGGGATTTACAGATAATGCTCCTGAGATCCGACTCACCTGCCTTAGGAACCACAGGGGGAAGGGAGGAAAAATTCCTTCTTTCTGAATGCTGCAAGCCCCCTAAGGGCAACAGCTCTCCGTTTATATATTTGGGCGTGACCAGAAAGTAGAACTAGTTCTGCCAAACCGGTGTCTATACAGAGACAGAGTCTCCCAACGACTGAACTTAGAATTTGTAGTTGATTTGTTACCACAATTCCATGAGACCAACTGACAGTTTCACATCTAAACTTCCCCTGGTAGTAACTCCTTAGTAAATTCTGAATCATCAGGGCAAAAATCAGTTCCTCATCTCACTATAAGCAAGATTAGGCAAAGTTAGCAAGATTTAACCTTTGTCAGGCAGAATGTCCTTGTCTTTCAAAAGAAGAACTCACGGGATTGTTGTGGCCCCGAAGCTAAAACTAAAACTATAGCCAGGAAGGTACTTTGTAAACTTTACAGCCCTATGCATGTAATGTGGTATTATGTAAATAATGGTCAAAATCATGCTTTTGTCACTTAGTAGCATCCTGCTTATTACTGTTTCTTTTTTATTTCATTCTTTTTTAAAATCTGCTCTCACTAGAATGTGAGCCCCTGAGCTGGAGACTTTGTGTTATTCGCTACAGGGTCACCGGCGTCTGAAACGGTGCCAGGCATACAGAGACAGTAGATAGTTATTGAATTAATTAGTATTCTTTTGTTGTTGTTGTTGTTGTTGTTGTTAGTAGAAACTATCTTAATTACCTCATGAATCAATGTTTTTAAAATGTGATCAATGGCCCTCTGCAATCAAGATCATCTTCAGGGGTCCTCAAACTTTTTAAACAGGGGGCCAGTTCACTGTCCCTCAGACCGTTGGAAGGCCGGACTATAGTTTAAAAAAAAACTATGAACAAATTCCTATGCACACTGCACATATCTTATTTTGAAGTAAAAAAACAAAACGGGCAAAAACACCCGGCGGGCCGGATAAATGTCCTCGGCAGGCCACATGTGGCCCACGGGCCGTAGTTTGAGGACCCCTGTTAGGTTCTTGCTAGTGCAGAATCCTGAGACCCAGGAAATCAGAAGTTCCCCAGGTAAAGCCAGAAAGGAAATTGTCAGCTCTAGCTTCAAGTCCCTACAGATGACTCAACCTGTAGTAGATGGTGTTTACAGAAATGAAAAGCAAACGCTTTGCTCTTAGTCACTGCAGCCACTCACAGAGCCCGTACCCATGTAAGGCTTCGTGCCAGCCACGGTGGTGATCTGTGTCTCCCCAGGCAGCAGCGCAGCGATGTTGAAGTCTGTGATGTGCACGTGCCCTGGGGAGAGAGAAGGACCACAGAGAGCATTAAGTCCCATTCAACCCAGTAGCACAGCCCTGCTTCTAATTGAAAGCATCCAGAAGATTAGTATGTTAATTCTTGTGTGCTAGTTGCAATTGGGTACAGGCAATAAAAACTCGATTATTCCATCCTCAGGACCCATATGGTCTTAAACCAGCAACAGAACATGAGATGCAACAATGAATCTCTGATCGTAAACTTGTAGTTGAACCTCAGAAAGTGTGAACCTTAGTGGTTAAGAGTTTATGCTCTGATAATTCTATTTAGGCGGTTTTTGTCTATTGGCAACATTTTAATTTGGTTTAGCCTGCAGGTATCATGAGAAAGACAGCCAAGAGATATTCAAAGCACCAAATTTCCAAGCATTTCTTATGGGATATATTTTTTTTAAAGAGGCAAACATTATTACTACGAACCTGGCATGAGTGTGGATACAAATATTAATTTCGTTGCCAAGAAAGAGTCCTTTTTATCCTCATTTTTCTGAAATACCATTAATTTTTTTTGTCTGAGAGTTCCGATTGGCCCCACTGACCCCCAAAAAATAACTGGTAAAGGGTCTCTAGTAATATAAAGCACTAGAGTGAGAGCCAGGAGGCCTGGGGTCTGCCCTGAACCCTGTCCCTAACACATAGTAGACTACATCCCCTTCTAAGGTAGATCTAAATGACCCTTTACAAAAAAAGAGTGGAGGGACTAAAATAATCCCTAGGGTCTCTCTCAGCTCTAACACTCATGGCAATACAGTGTGGGTCTAACTCTAATGTTTGGTAGAGAAGACGTTCTAGAAAGTGCTCTAGGGTCCTTGGATTTTCAGCTAGAAGGAAGGAAAGGGCAGTGCCAGAAGCTCAAGCAGATGAGCCTATCGCATTAGCTACTGGCATGACAGTCATCTGCCTTCAAAGGATCTTGAAGTGTTGGCATTTCCATTTGCAGGCATCTGTGGTTTTGATGCTATATGGCTGTAATTGGCGGGGATGTCATCTGATTCTTCTTCTAGAGCTGCAGTCCACACTCTCTGAACCAAACTTCACTGCCCACTTCCGGGGAGCACCCAGCCTGCCGCTAAAGATAAATCTCACCGTCGTCACCATCAGGATTTTTTTGTGTGTGCAGAAAGTGTTTTGTTTTTGCTTATGTGATGGTATTTTAACGAAGTAAAATAGCACTCATCTAGTTAAAAGTGAAGGTATTCTTGCCTGAATGGCCCAATAGATGATTTCAAAACTTACCCTGTCATAATATAGGTTGTCTCCATGTTTTCTTTCTTTCTTTCTTTCTCTCCATGGGTCGTGCTCAAAGCATTGAACTAGGTTTAATACCCAAGGTTTAATAGAAACGAGGTGAGCCTGGAGACTCTGTGGTTACCAGCCTGTTCCCTGGAGTCATGCTGCCCGGCTTCAAGTCCAGATTCTACTACTAATACTCATGTTACCTTGGAAAAGTAACTTATCCTCTCTGCAAAGCTGGAATGATAATAGCAGCCTTCTTATAAGGTTATTGGGAAGATTAAATGAAATAATGATTATGGGTGAGTTGGCAGAGCATTTGGCAGGAAGTGTCCAGTTGTTGATATTTGCCATTATCAGAAACTCCAGTGTAGTTTTGAAAATACAGATGCGTGGAGTTCACTCTCCTAAGACTCCAATTCAGTAGGACTGGTCGGAGAGCCTGGTGTCTGTATTATAAAGAACAACCAACTCCACAGGTGATTCAGGTGAGCAGCCAGGCATGTCGCTCTCTACTGTGGCTGGAGTCAACCTTCTAAGCTGGCTCAGTCCTAAGACTACCTGTGCTCATGGAGAAGGGGAAGGTAGAGGATGTTTCGGTTCCTGTGTGGTCCCCAGACCAGTGGCTTCAATACCACCTGGGAACTTGTTAGAAACGCAAATTCTTGGGCCCCATCCTAGACTTAGTGGCTCAGGAAGCCTGGAGTTGAGTCCCTACTATTTAAACAAGGCCTCCAGGTAATCCCGCTACCCAATAAAGTTTGAGATCACTGTTTTAAAATAAGACCTGGCTTAGTAGAACATCCTGACTCTAGTGAGTACTCATTACATATCTGTTAAATTTGGTTGAAAGAAGGATGAATATTTATCTTTTACGTATTATTTACATTTGTATGATTAATTCCGTTTTCAAAATGTTGCACAAAGTGTTCCCTAACGTACAATCGCCACGACACCAAGAAAACAAGGAGGAAGAAGTTGAATGAAGAAGAACAGGAAGTCCTTGTGTTAGAAATAAGATGAAGCTATGGCTGAAACTTGAGATTAAAACAATGTTCTCTGAATGGAAGATGAGTCTTGAAAAGTTCTGGGTTGATAGGACCTATATGCGTCTACAAATGGTGGAGCAGCAAGTGTCGTGCACAAAGGCACCAGGCTGAGAAGGCAAGTGAGGACTGAACCCCAACCAGCCATGTGCTGTCAGAAAGCCGTGCTGGGCAGAGGGTGCACTTTCTCCTACGTTGCACAAAGGTGGCCTCTATAGGCTAGAAGATTGCAACTGGATTTTGTTGTTGTTATTGTTTTCACTTCCTTGGCCAGGCTGGAGTGCAGTGACAAGACCATAGCTCACTGCAGCCACAAACTCCTGGGCTCAAGTGATTCTCCTGCCGCAGCCTTCTGAGTAGCTGGGACTACAGGCACGTGCCACTATGCCTGGCTCTGTATAGCTGGTGTTTTAATGAAAGTCACCTTCATGCTAAGTCTCACCATTGCTCACATTCCTGAGATGGAGAGAATCTGTTCCCAAATGTCAGAAGCAGTAAAGGTAAGGAAGAAATAAGGCATTGGAAGAAAGTGGAAAAAATCTTTTTGGACAGTCCATAAATAAGTAATGACCCTGAGCTTTGAAATTAGAGGTCATACATAAAAGTGTTTCTTAGCCCTCTCTGAGCACAGGTGCAATCTGGCAAATCAGGTTCAAAACTCAGTTAGGTAAATAAATAATGGGCAAGGGATGGTCCTTGCAGTTTCAGTTCCACTTGCAAATCGTTTTTGTAAACACCGAATGAATAAAGAGATTTGCAGATTTAGTGTTCTCTCATCCAGCACCTTTTTAAATATATAACAAAGATCTTACTGCCACTGTTAACATTTATAACACACAGGCTGTGTGCCCTGTAGGTCTGCCCTGATGTACCAGTAAATCTAAATGTACATGAAAATAAATATTAGGAAGAAATCATACACATTTAATCACTGCTGGCAAAAGCTTGTCCTGGAGGATATCTTTAATCAGTGTTTCTTGAACTTTAGGCATTCACTTACCACCTTCATGATTATTGCTACGTCCTTATATCACGTTCGTATCTGGGCACCACACATACTTTTATCTACTTTACGTTTTTCTTTAAACTGATTTTTTTTAGCTGAAAACTTGATATCTCTTCTGCAAATGTAAAACCAATTTGCCTTTACAAGAGGGAAATCATAAAAGTATAATAGATGCGATGAGAACAAAATAACTTCTAGGTGAATGCTATTTCCAGTCAAATGATCTAAGCTTGAGGCCTGCTCTGTCTTTATGAAAAAGAAGGGAAAAAAAGGGTGATTATGTGATATTAAAGTAAACTAGCGCCAAAAAAGCTGTGATGGTTTTCTTGAAGATAAGTAGTAGAAGAAAATTGAGTAGGGAATGATTTTCTCATGAGGCAAATTCAGTGCTATTTAAGGGTGTATTGTTGCACTATGCCATTGCTATAAATAATAAAGTCCCCATACTGTCCCTCCTCCCCATAAACTAGGCTTAAGCAAGACATCTTTTCCACGTGTAACACTCCTCTGCTGGGGATCATCAACTTGCTCTACGTGCAGGTCTTGTACTTGATTACAAATAAGTCATTTACTTACCATGTTCATCAAGTAAAATGTTGTCAGGTTTTATATCCCTGGGGGAGTAGAAAGAAAGGAGAAAGTTGCTCATAATAAAACAAACAGAACTAAAAGGTAAAGGAAATATGCTCGAGAAAGCTAACGAGGGTTGAAACAATGCACTAGCCCCTCAACATGCACAGTTTCATTTGATTCTCACAGTGAATCTACGAGACAGTTACATGAACATCCCCAATTTCTACACTTGATTGTAGCCAAAAGGCCAAGAAGTGATCCCCAATTTCTAAATCAGAAACCTGAGGCTTAACCCAAGGTCACAGAGCTAGTAAATGGAAGAACTGGGCTCTGAACCCAGATTTCTCACTCAAAAGCTCAGTCTCTAAATTTCTATAGCATATCATATCTAAGCATGGAGATATTGGTCCATAGGATCATATGAAGCATTTAAATTGCCATAAGGTAGCATTAGTAGTATTAATCATCATTTTCCTGTGTAACTCCAGAGTCAAACAAATGATGTGAACTTAAAGACCCTATAAAATGGGAAAAATATGGTCTATAATATGGTTATATAAGCTTGCAGAGTTTAAAGGGTTTTTTTTTTTTTTTGAGGTGGGGTCTTGCTATGTTGCCCAGGCTGGAAAGCAGTGGCTATTCACAGGTGTGGTCATGGCACACAATAGCCTTGAACTCCTCGACTCAAGTGTTCCTCCTACCTTAGCCTCCTGAGTAGCTGGGACTAAAGGCACATGTACAACTGAGCCTGGCTATAAGTTTTTTTTTAGGATGATGTTACAATGCCTCTAGTTAGTTCATAATTATTCCTCCTAGAGTAGTAAATTAAAGGATTTGGAGCAGTCTTCCACACACTGTGGTACAGCATGATGACTATAGTTAATAATACAAAATTGTGTATCCGAAATTTGCTAAGAGGGATTTCAGGTGCTCTTATCACAAAGGAAAAATAGTAACTATGTGAAGAGATGGAAATGTTAATTTTCTTGACAGTAGTAATCATTTCACTATGTATATGTACATCAAAACATCATGTTGGACACCTTAATTATATACCATTTTTATTTTAAAATAATTGAAAAAATACAAATAGTAAAATAAAACATAAAAACAGAAACAAAAACAAATTTGTAGGAGAGAACAAAACCCAGTCTCTTCCAATGAAAGGAGTGGTTTGATGGTGACTACTTAGAGGGATGACCAATAGAGTTTCCAAAGTCCTTATGAAATGAATATTATGGTAAGCAGTACTCTTGCATCAGAGAATAGCATTGTAGTTTATAACAATCCTCACTTTTCCACTATCAGACTTTTACTGCCCTTCCCTAATGCACCATTAAAGCCCTTCAGCTTAAATTCACAGAAGCCATTAGGGAAGAAATTCTGAAACAGGTTTTAGGAACACATTTTCAGCCTAGTCAAGTGGCTTTCTTGTTGCTAGAATAAAGTGACCTTAGTCTTTGACAGACTAAGACTGTCAGCATTCTCTTTGCTTGAAAATATTAACAAGTAACAAGTCCCTTACCTACAAACAGAACTATTAATAAGTATATGCCACACCCAACATATAGGTACATGGATTAACTCATGAATTTTGAATATATTCTCATTTAGTTTGTTAGGTTGTTAAAATCAATTCTGAATTCATAGAGTGATCATCTATATCTCTGGCGAATTTTTCTCTGATGCAGGTTCAATTTGCTGAAAAGGTAATAATATAAGTGGGGTTCAAATTGCACGTTTCTGTTGCTGAACTCTCTCGGGTTGCAGACCTCACCCCAAACCCTTTGATGGATCCCATTACTTCAAAAATTATCAAGTCCAAACTCACTCAGATGGCATTTTACGCCCTTTCATAGTCTAGCCCCTGTGTTCCAGCCACATTGAAGCTCAAGGAGTCTTCCAAGTGTTCCCTACATCCCCTCCTCTCCTCCCCTCCACACCTGCTGCTGCTTTGCCTGAATTAGAGTCCCCTTCCCACTGCAAGACAACGTGCATTCATCCCTAACCTCCTAGCTCAGATGCCACTTCCTACAGGAAGCCTTCTCTAATTTTACAATTCTGGGTCAAACACCCCTCTTATGTATTCTGACCACAAGGCATACTTCTTCCATCATAACATTTATCACACACATTTATTCTTTTCCAGCTGGTTCATGAACTTGATGTCAAGCATGGTTTCCTGGTTAATATCATATTCCATCACATAGGCTCACAGAGCCTGGTGGTAAGTAAATGAATAAGTAAATGACATATGGAGAAATTCTAGTGCACTCAAGAAGGCTGATCCTAACAGGATACACCAGAGTGCTATGGCACACCATCGAACACTCTTCTGCAGCTGACAGCTAGAGATAAACCAGGTGTTAGGATCTTTCCGCATCTTTCAGATCAGCCTCCAGTGAACATTAGTGTTTGCCTGGTGAAAAGGGGCCCAGAGGAGCCCTGCTCAGGAAGGAAGAGAGTTGGGTGTGGCAAGATCAGTATAAAGATTTCTTGGCCTGAATTTATGAGGACTTGCTGAGAGAAATGAATTGCTGTGGATTTGACATTTTATGAGTTTTCTTTAAATCCCTGAGCAGCAATTTTCTTATTTATTGAACCCATACATCAGTACGTTCACTACTTTTCCCAGAAATTACCTTGGAACTTAAAGAATAGTGCGGAGACCAGAGAGGAAATAAATAGTTTCATGTGATACTTCTTACTTAAATCTTATATTCACTTATTCATCAAATATTCATCTGCTTTGGTAAGTCCCTGTACCATGATACAGAAAACATAATGAGACATAATTCTCTCAGGGATGGAGGAGATGAGGAAGCTTCCTAAGGAAACATACCAAAAAGATGTAAAGTGGTAAAGGGGCATTTTTACTACAAAATTCAAAGAACGAATATAAGGAAAATTAAAGAAAAATATAAAACAGAGAGTGAATTTTTAAACATAAAAATAAATCACACAAACTTAGATTCTAAGTACACAGTTTCTCCAAAATGTGATGAATTAACGTCTAATTTACTACAGGGTAAATTATGGTATGGTAAGATTGTTTATTCATGTACCAGGAGAAGGAATATGAAAAGAAACCCAATGTGCTCTATTAAAATTCCTGCTAGAACGAGTTGAGATTTTCTAGTTCTGCATTTTAGCACCACTTCCTCACCTTTTCAGTCTTCTCAAGTAAATTTAAATGTGAAATAACTTACTCTAAAATGTTCCTTCGTTCAAGGCAGTCTATCATATGGTTTAACTTAGTGGTTAACAAGCCTGGATGTGATTTCGAATCACCTGAGGAGCTTCAAACAAAGTGGATTCTCTGACCTAGCTCAGTCCCAAGGCGTCAGACTCCGGAGATTGGCCCAGGCCTCTGTCTTGAGGCAAACAGAATCTTCTAGGACATTCTGATGTGCAGTCATGTTCAGAAATACCATCTAGTCATTGTCCAAATCCAGAGATGTCAATCTCACTTTTAAATATGAACCTCTTAAAGCTTATCTATGAATGAAAAGGTGTTTACAAAATGCAACACATAATACATCAGCAGATTCTTTGGTTAAAATGTATATGGAGGTTTTTTATGATCAACATATCATGAGTAGATAGCTAATGATGAGTTCTCTCTCACTTGATATTTACCCTTCTTGCTGATTTCAATATCTATGTGGATGCTCCATCCAACAGCTTGGCCTCTCAGTTCCTTGACTTACCTTCAATAATCTTTTCATCTATCCCACATCAAACATTTCCTTATTTCTATTTCCTTCATCAGCCCCTTGCTGTTACTATAGCCCACCCTTGACCAGCCTGACCTTCCATCCAATACAATTTCCAAAATGGCATATCTATCACACAGACCACTAATGACTGACCTTGTCACTTTCTCTATATACATCAAAACTCTCATATCCTCAATTCCCATCCATAGTTCACTATTAACACTCCTTGCAAGAATCCTTAATTCTCTCACCTCCTTCAGTTGTACTCACTTAATAAAACCCAACATGGGTTAAACCCAGCTCCCCAAATTCTTCTGATTTGAACATTGTTAGAGGAAAAGGCATCGTAATACTGACTGTTCTCATCAACTTCGTGGCTACATATCTCAAATAAGCATCAATGTGCCAGGCAACACTGGGATACTTGCTTTCTCCAAGGTGAGCCCTTCACATTTTGCTTTGCTCCTCAACCCTCCTACACTCTCACTTTCTTTCAGCTGATGACTGTACCTCCTTGCTTCACTAAGATGAGAGAACCATCGCCTGTGAACTCACCTATCACCAAGTCTCCTAACTCCTGATTTCTCACTCTAGTTATGTGGGAAGAAGAGTCTCCATGCCAACCCCAGTCAGCTCTGGATCCCACCCCCTCTCATCTTCTCATGGGGTCCCTCAGGTAAGCGTCCCTGCCTCCTCCTACACCATTTCCTTCTCCCTCTTCCTATGAAAATACGTCATGATTGAGTCTCCTGGAATTACTTTTCTTGACCCATAGCCACCCCTACTTATTGTCCCATTTCACTATTTTCCTTTACAATAAAACTTCTGGATTGAGTTGTTGATGGGAGTGGAATTAGAAACAGCAACTGCCATTTTCTTCTCGGTATATTCTAACCAGGCTTCCATCCCCTCCGATCCCTGAATTTACTCTCATCGAGTACACTGATGACCTCCAGCTTGCAGAATCCAGCTGCCACACTGTGATTTAACATGCTTCTCAGTAGGCTGACCACTCCTTCCCTCCTGTCATACTTTATTTTCTGTGGCTTCCAAAAAGCCCCATTCTATTGGCTTTCCTCATACCGCAGAGACTCCTTCTCAGTCCCGTTTGCTGGTGCCTTCCTTTTTCAACCTCTAAGTGTTGGAATTCACCAGGGATCAGTCTTACACACAACTATACTCCACTTAAATAATTTCACTTTATCCTGTGATGTTAAATATTATTTGTATTCCAAATAGGTACATACCAAGCTGATACCTCCAGCCTTGATACTGGAATTCTAGATTAGTGCATAAAATTGACTGCCTGATGGTTCTATCTGCATATCTACCAGCAATGACAAATATCTTATGTCCTAAACAGACCCTGGGAAATCCATCCACACCCTGCCCCCCCAAACAATAAAACTCTCTTATTCCAAAATTCGTTACCCAGTGTTATGCCCTATAATTCTCTCATTGTAAAAATGCAAATCTCAAGATAATTCTTAATTCCTCTTTCTCTCAATTCATAACACTAACAATCATTCAGCAACTCTTGATAAATCTACCTTTAAAATATGATTGCTAAAAACAGCATAGCACTTTCTCAAAAAATTAATCATAGAATTACCATGTGATCCAGCAATTCCACTTCTGGGTATATACCCAAAAGGACTGAAACAGGGGTCCTCAAACTACAGCCCGCAGGCCACATGAGGCCCGCCGAGGACATTTATCCGGCCCGCCGGGTGTTTTTGCCCGTTTTGTTTTTTTACTTCAAAATAAGATATGTGCAGTGTGCATAGGGATTTGTTCATAGTTTTTTTTTTTTTTTTTTTAACTATAGTCCGGCCCTCCAACGGTCTGAGGGACAGTGAACTAGCCCCCTGTTTAAAAAGTTTGAGGACCCCTGGGCTGAAATCACAGACTTGCACAGATATTTGAACATCAATATTCACAATAGTATTATTCACAAAGGCCAAAAGGTGGAAGCAACCCAAATGTCCATCAAAAGATGAATGGATAAACAAAATGTGGTACATATGCACAATGGACTATTATCCAGTCTTAAAAAGGAATGAAGTTCTGACACATGCTACAAATGGATGAACCTTGAAGACATTACGCTAAGTGAGAGAAGGTAGACACGAAAGGGCAAATTACTGTATAATTCTGGATATGTGGTACTCAGAATAGTCAAATCCACAGAGAGAGAAAATAGAATAGTAGTTCCTGGGGGCTGGAGGGAAGGGAGAATGGTGATTTATTACTGAACTGGTACAGAGTTTAGTTTGGGATAATGAAAACCTTCTGCAGATGGATGGTCATGATAGTCACACAATAATGTGAATGTACTTAATGTACTTTGTCACTTAAAAATGATTACAATGATAAATTCTGTTATGTATATTTTACTGCAATACAAAATAAATACATTAGAAGTATAATTGCCATTTCCACTGCTACCACCATTTTCTCTCAGTTGAAATATTACAACAGTGTATAATATTATTGCAATATTGTTCTTCCTTCTCTTGTTCCCAGAAAATATCATCCACGTAGCACCCAGAGTGCTATTCTTCATTACACATCTCTTCCCAGCCTAAAAGCCTCCATGGGCTCCCAACCCACATGGATTAAAATCTAAACCATCCAGCCCTGGCCTTATATGCCCCTAATGGGCTCCAGTCCCTGAGTCCCTGAGCCTCGTCCCATTCCACCTCTCCCCACCACATGCTCTGCTCCAGCCACGATGGCCTTCTTCATCTCCTTTGTACAGACTGTCCCCTCTGCCTGCAGTTCTGTCCCCTGGACCTTCCATGGCTCTCGTTTTCTCGTCATTCAGATCTCAGCTAAAATATCCCTTCCTCTGAGTTCTTTTCTGATCACACCATCTAGAGTAGCATCCTCACCCCATCCACCCCTCATCTCCTCCATCTTATTTTCAGCAGATCACCACCTGCTGTTTGCTTATTTATTTTATTATATTTAATATTTCTCCCCCTACTAGGATGCAAGTTCTAAGAGAAAAGGACTTCTTTTTTGTATTATTCAATGCTGTAGGCCCTGGGCTCATAAAAGTGCCCAGAACAAAGTAAGTGCTTAAGTAAACATTTGTTATAAAAATGAATAAATCCTATTCCCTTGGCTTCTCAAATTCCTGTATACTAAGCCCTACATTTCTGTTTCCTCTAAGAAGACAAAACAAAACAACCAAAAAAAAAAAAAAAAAAAACCCAGAAAAACTAACAAACCCTCTCTGCCAGATGCACTGTATTTACTGTTGACCAACTAAAAAACTGACCATTTTTAGTAAGTGCTTGAATGTGTATTAGAGTAAGAGTAATAAACAAGTGATTTCTGCACAGTCTGAGCCTATGTTTTCCGAGTGGCTCTGGAGTTTCGGGGGCGGTAATAGGCAATTCTTTTGACAAAACAGAAAAGACATGTCCTGCTGAATCAGCTGATTCCGACTGTGCGAACCGTAAATACCAGGGTGGAAACACGACGCTCCCTGTGGCAGGATCCGAGGCGGAACTGATATATCTGCTGCTCTCACTTGAATGACTTTACAAGACATTAGCAGAGCTTAATAGGCTAATTACATCTCTTCATCATGCCTACCCTGGAATCAAGTTGCTCCCCCTGCAATCCAATATGGGGCTTATGAACATAGCAAACAAGGAAATTAGCATATCCAAACCAAAATCCTTCAGTGTCCACGGCTTTCTGACTGGTCCACAGTTTTGGTTTATTCTTTGGAACATAACAGTCTCTCAGACTGGGCCATCACTAAGTTCTTGGGAGGGTAAAAACACTATACATATAATTTTTTTTTTTTTTTTTTGAGACAGAGTCTCACTCTGTTGCCCTGGCTAGAGTGCCGTGGCGTTAGCCTCGCTCACAGCAACCTCAAACTCCTGGGCTCAGGCGATCCTTCTACCTCAGCCTCCCAAGTAGCTGGGACTACAGGCATGTGCCACCATGCCCGGCTAATTTTTTTCTATATTTTAGTTGGCCAATTAATTTATTTCTATTTTTTTAGTAGAGATGGGGTCTCGCTCTTGCTCAGGCTGGTTTCGAACTCCTGAGCTCAAATGATCCGCCCACCTCGGCCTCCCAGAGTGCTAGGATTACAGGCGTGAGCCACCGCGCCCGGCCTCATATAATTTTATACTATATTATTTAGTGTGTCACACAAAGGCTATTGGTCACAAAAACAGACGTATGTTAAGAGGAGAGAGGTGGGGGAGTGGGAGAGTGTGAGAGGAAATTATAAGCAAAAAACATAGTTTGGAACAGGAGGTGGAGGTGAAAAGTTGCCAGGATTAGATGATTATGGACCAGGTGTTGCCTTTTAAGATTGCACCTCACAGCCTTTGGTTGTAATCCAAGCTCTGCCAGTTACCTGTCACGCAATCTTGGACTAGTAATCTAAACTCTCTGAGCAACCCCTTCTTCATCTGCAAAAATGGGCGTAACATCTATGTTATAGAGCCAGTGTAAGGAATAAAAGATACATGTCTATCAAGCGCCTGCCACTTGCTCTCTTTTTACCAACTGGCTGCTGTTTTGCTCAACTCCAGTATTTCTCACAGTCTGTTCAAGGGAGGTACAGAAGCCATTACGAAGGTATCAAGTAAAGGAACTGTGGGCTTTCAGGTGCTGCAATGAATATTGCTAGTGCTCAAAAAAATTGTCTGCACATAAAAAAAAAAATTTAAAAAAAAAATTGTCTGCACATATTTGCATATTCATTTTAGGTATAATTGGCTTTTCATGTATAGTATTGCTTTTCATTTGTATCCAAATATACAGATCCAATTCCATTACATATTAATAAATAAGGTAAGTTCTACTCAAAAGATCATGAGATGATGAGGGCAGGGATTTACCATCCATGGAAATACCTTCACAAATTTATATTTCTCTTCCCAGTGTATCACTCAAGATACCGGCATGCTCACCATCACCTTCCCTCTCTCAGGTGTCTTCCTCTGTGGCCTCTGAATTTCTTCTAATTGTCCCCAATAATTCAGCTTATGTGCCCACTCAGAAAAACAAAAGGTAGGTTATTCAAGCCTCATCTCAGGATCTCACTCTTCTCTAACCCCCTACAATCTAAGCAACTTATCAAGATAGTCCCCCAACAAAAATATGCTGCTTTGATCGTGTGGGGAGGAGCAGTAGGGAGTGGATGCTGAAGCATCATCTGCTGAAAATAGATTAAACTTCTTCAGGAGAGACAAGTTGAAGGAGTTACCAAGAAATCTTAAGTCAAGGTATGAGAAAGAACTTAACAGTCGTAGATTTCCAACATTGGCATGAACTACCTTAAAATCTTAAGAGGTGACACAGATGTCACAGAGGCTAGGCAAGCATGTGGCAGCGATATATGCAAGTGAGGAGTGCATCAGAGAGACGAACCCGACCAGCTGACCTCCAAAAGTCTTTGATCCTTGTCCCAAGCCTTGTTCCAAAGGTGCATCCCTGAGAGCCAGTTCTTGTCACTGATTTGTCATTTACAAATCAGCAAAGGAAAGCAGTAGCATCCACATTTTACCAATAAAGAAACAGAGACTTAGGGATGTTGACTTGCCCACAACCACCCAGCTCATAAATTTCATGCTCTTTCCATAATCACTCACTTGGTTATTTTAAGTAGGATGGCAACGAGGTTCCCACCTCAGAGCCAACTCTTTTTAATTGGTAGCGTCTGCCTGCATCCATCAGGGGACTCTCTATGTCCAAGGAGAAAGAGGGCCAAGACTGATCAGCAGTGCCTGCCATGGCCACAGGAAGAGGCATCTAAGGAGCATCACCAAAAAATTTCTGAAAACTGCTGTGTCGCCCATGAGTCATGAGAATGGTTATAGCTACCATTTATTGCCCATGCCGGCAGGCATGTGATAGGCCCTTGATAGACAATATAACTTTTATTTCTCACAATGGCTCTGTAATGTAGATATTCCATCCATTTTTGCAGATGAAGAAGGGGTAGCTCAGAGAGTTTAAATTTCTTGTCCACGAGTACATGGCAAGTAAATGGCAGAGCTGGGATTACGATCAAAGATTGCAAGGTGCAATCTTAGTTTATATCTCAAATGCTTATACCTTACTTCCCCTAAGGAGAGAGAAGAATGCCCCCACATATTCAGAGGTCTTGGGGTGTGGTTCAAATTGGCCTGTAGCAAGTTTAATTTTTTTTTCATAATTTTCTATTGTATATTTGAAACTCATATAGATTTGCACTCTATAACATACCCATGTCTCTTTCAATATAAACGTAAATTTCTCAGTTTCTTATTGTGAAGTCAATCTGTTTCTCTAAGAGAGTGACTCATGCTCATCCTGACGTCACAGATTTCCGACAACACAACAGTGCACACGCTCCGGTTTGAAAAGTATGCCAGCAACTTGAGATTTGTTTTTTTATCATCTTGCAATCTTTGGAGGCTTCCCCCTCACAGTTTATCATTAGTCAATGCTCATTTGTTACCATTATTTCCTTTGATTCAGATTCACACAGATGGAAATCTGAGTCACAGTTAATGCATGGTACAACTAAGGAAGCAAGGATACAGAGCTTAGGGACCTGTACCAAATCACACAGCCACAGAGACCAGACTGAACTCCGGTCTCCTAGTCTTTTACTCAATCCCAGGAGGGTTTAGGTAGGGAAATGTACTAGTTAGAGGAAGGGAAAGAGGATACTAATTAAGAGGAACCATGTCTGGCTAATTTAAAAAAATTTTTTAGAGCTGGGGTCTTGCTATGTTGCCCAGGTTGGTCTTGAACTCCTGGCTTCAAGAGATCTTCCCACCTTGGCCTCCCAAAGTGCTGGGATTACAGGTGTGAGCCATGGCACCTGGTCTGTGAGAGGGCTTTTAAAAAATATATATTAGTAAGGGACAGGAGTATTCAATTAGAAGTGAAAGATAATTTGGTTGATTTCAGCTCCAGAACTAAAAGTACCCTCTCTAGCAGTAGGAAAAATAAACTTGTCATTTGAAAATGAAACAAATGAACTCTCCTAGGCACAGAGAATTTTTTTAAAAAATGAAACTGAAAGAACATCTGAATCTTTCCAAAGCAGACTATGAATCTATGAGCTTTCAGAAGCCCCAGAGATAAGAGGTGCCTATATGTCAGGCACCGTGGCTGGCAAAACAAACAAGCAAAGTCACAGAATAAAATCAACTAGTGTATACCCCTAGATGTTTTGCTTTACTATCTTATAAGGCATACAAGCTGGTCATAAAGCGCCCACATTGGTTATGTATCATATGCCCGAAACCATGCTAAGTGTTTTACATATATTATGTCGCCTAACTTCCCCCCTCTCCCCAAAAAATAACACATCGAGGTAAGTATTATTATATTATTACTATCCTGATTTTACAGATAAGGAAACTGAGTTCAGGAGAGAATGGGAAACTTTCTAAGTCACACAGCTACTGAATAGTGGACCCACGATTTGAACATTGGCCATATAAATCCAGATACTGGCTCTGAAGCTGGGGAGGGAGACACAGGGATGGGACCGCAGGTGGATAAGTAATGTGCCCATAAAGTCTAACAGGGACTGGAGAAGGGAGACCTGATGTCAGGGACAACAACACTAAAGGTAAAAAATAAAAGCTGGGTGTGGGACTGTAAAAAACAATTAAAGCCAGAAAATAAGCGGTCTTGGCAGATGCCGCGGTAAAGAGGGCATGAGAAGGAATGTGCTAGTATACATTTCTTAAGTGGGCACAATTGCAGCATGGGGGCGGTTAGTTAGGGCTTGTATTGATTAGTGTATTGGTTAGGAATGGGTCTTGCCACAAGTGACAAAAACCCTGATTCTCATGGGCTTAAGCAAAGAGTGTGAGAATGCACACAGCAGCCTCTGCCAGCTGCCAGCTGGAAGCTGCTCTGTCGCAAAGAGCTAGGCTTTGTGTTCCAGTGAATACCGACACTGGAAGGCCGCGCTGCAGCAGTGATCAGGACAGGAAAAAACAACCGTGTAATCGTGCAATCATGTCTGAGCTCGCCAACAAGAGCATTCTGCAAACCACGCGCTGAATCACACACCCTGTGACCTGGCTAGCAGGAGCGACGGTTGTGTCTTTATCAGTGAAAGCTTTGCCCGCTCTGTTCCTCCCACCTCTGAGATATCAACCATTGAGATGCCCAGTCATGGAGCTGCAAAGAATTTCTCTTTCTGACAAACATGGTCTCACCCATTTGTGGAATCTAAGAAAAGGTGATCTCATAGAAGTAGAGATAGAACAGTGGTTACTAGGGAGGGGAGAGGGAAGAGAGTAATAGGGAGAGATTAGTCAACAGGTACACAGTTGCAGTTAGAGACAGGAGGAATAAGTTCTGGTGTTCTATTTCATAGCGGGTTGACTATAGTTAAAAATATTGTATTGCAGGCTGGGTGCAGTGGCTCACGTCTGTAATTCCAACCCTTTGGGAGGCCAAGGTGGGAGGATCCCTTGAGGCCAGGAGTTTGAGATCAGCCTGAGCAACATAGTGAGACACTGTCTTTACAAAAAAAAAAAAAAATACAACAAATTAGCTTGGTGTGGTGGCATGCACCTGTTGTTACAGCTACTCAGGAGGCTGAGGCAGGAAGATCACTTGAGCCCAGGAGTATGAAGTTGCAATGAACTATGATAACACCACTGCACTCCAGCCTAGGCAACAAAATGAGACCTCATCTCAACAAAACAAAACAAACCAAACAACTGAAAACATTATATTCTACATTTCAGAAGAACTAGAAGAGAGGATTTCAAAACCACAAAGAAATGGTAAATGTGTGAAGTGATGAGTATGCTAAGTAGCCTTATTTGATCATTACACAATGTATGTATCAAAACATCACACTGTATCCCATAAATATGTACAATTAGGTGTCAATCAAAAATAAAATAAAACTTACAAAAATTAATTGCCCCTCTTTCCGATATCCAATTCTAAGGAAAACCATGCTTCCCCGAACCTTCTCCAAATCACCTAACACAGCCCAAATCTTATTCAAGCCCTTCCTAACATCCTCTTTCTGAGATGACCCTCAGTTTCCACGTACGCAGTCTTTTTGGGAGAACAAATACAGATGTGTTCCTGGTGGTCTTTGGCAGGTGGACATCAAATAGTAGCGTGATTTTTCTCATAAACAGTCTGCAGGAGAAACAGGCAGTCCAGGGCTTGTGTGGTGGTTCCACGCTATCATTCAAGATCCTCCACTCCCATACTCTCTCTCTCTCTTAGATCCTCGTTTATCTCCCATTAAGCACTAAACACATTCTGCAACTAACATGGTTACTTCCATCATTGATTCCTCCTCTGTTGTCTTATCTCCTCATCTAAACTGTAAGCTCTAGGACAAAAACCATGCTTTTAGTTTTCAAAGCTCTATTCAGAACTCTGTTCCTGGCACACACATAAGTGATCGATACTGTGTGTTAAATGACTAAACCTGAAAGGATGAAGCTTAAGCTTTATTTTAAAATGTGAAAAAAAACAAAACAAAACAAAACAAAAAAACAAACTTTAATTTAGACCAAGTCATAGACTGCTTATTAATGAAACCTTATAGAAATTATTAAAAGCTCAGCCAGCCCAGTTCAATGTTAACCTGTAAATAAGCAGTTCTTGGCCTTTTTCACATGGGTTTTCACAAAGGGGTGGCCTTGTGTGAGAAGTACAGCCTCAAAGCTCTTTCGAAACTCCCTGATGCATAACGCAAAGAAGGCAGATCCTCCTGTTTTCACAATGTGTAATTCATGCTCATTCATTATTTGGTAGCTTGGGAGCAGCTGCTGAATAGGACACATCAACCTAATACCCTCATTACCGCACTGCCGTTTTGTTTTTGAGGCTCAAGTAGCTCTTCTGCTACAGGAGTTAGAGAAAGAGAACATTTGCAAGGGCTTGTGATCGAATGAAGAGAAGATTTACCAAAACAAAAAGAAAGGGCGTTTCCTTAACCATGACACAGAAGATGGTAGCCTGAAGCCAAAATCTGTTATTCCACCACCATAGATAGAAAATATCAATACACCGAAAGAAAGAAAATCTGCATCAAGCAGAACACACACAGTCTAATCAGATAATCTATAATCATTTTAAGACTTTCAGTTTTCTCATACTGGAAATGGAGCTTTGGTAAATTGGAAAAGATGTAACTTTCTGTACAGATATATAAACGCAAAACAAAACACCTTGGATCAGAGAAACAGCATAAAAAAGCCACAGATATTTGAAATATCTCACCCAACCTGAAATAGCAAAGGAAGCAAAGATAGTCTCTGGGCTATAGGTTATAATAGGCTATAATATATTAAAGTCAATAGACATGACTCATTGAATATTCTTTTGGGTTACTTTAATCTTCCAAATAGTTCTATTAATAACAAGTTTTGTTATCTGGTCTTTCATCCTATAATATGTTGGAAGCAGCATGTCAGGAGTGTAGACAGAAGGTGCTCTGAGTAGCACCTACTAGAGAAGCAAAGATTGAAATCTTAGCAGCAAAGAAAACTATAAAAACATCCTGTAGTCGTATGCTAGGGCTGCTGTATTACCAGCTCTTCATGACAGAGAGGTTGTGCTGTTCACCATGGGAGCCCCGACACTCAGAACACTCTCTGGCAAATAGGTGCTCAATCAATAATTTTTGGATGACTATTTGGGTTGGAAGCATTATTCTTAGGGTTTTTCCTTCACTGTCAAGGTGCTGATTTCTAGAATGACAGGAACTTCTCACCAGTAGTTACTGCAGTCCAAGAAGTGGTATGTGAGGATTAATTCCTATCTGCTTCCTACAGAGTCCCCCAGATGATTCTGGGTGTCTGTTATCAGTTCCTAGGATTACAGCAAAGAAGATAAAGGTGGTAAATAAAAATACCATCCTGTGTTTTCCTAAACAATCATAAATTTCCTTTTATTCTTCTTTCACCATTTTGGTAATCAATGGAACATAAAATTTTCGCAACTCTCCCTATCGTACCGCAATTGTTTACATGACTCACCTAATTAGATTTTTTTTTATCTCATTTCCATGGGAATTTAGAAAACAGTGAGTTATAACTTCATTAGGGTGGGGTAATTCTTTGGGAGAAAAACAATCAACTATGCACTTAAATGGTTCTTTAATCCAAGATGCCTTACTACTTCACTGTTCCAAACAACTCATCTCATTAGCGTCAATTCATAATTGAGTCTTTTTTAACATCTGACAAAGAAGTGAATATAAATTTGTCTTTGGGCTGTAATAATTAGTTTCATCAGATTATTCATTGGAGAGATTGTGACAAATCAAACAGTACTATACCCACAGGAGGGATTATAATGAGTTTTCTTTTTTTTTTTAATAAAAACAAATAATCACTTTGTCCATACCTTAAAGCCTTTATTCACTGGTTTAAAGTAAGAGAAGGAGAATATTATACTTGAAACCGGCCATACTGTGGAAACTAAAGCTGATTTCAAGGTATACTCACAGAAAAATGTTTGACTTCCTGACTAACAAGATGATCATCTAATTGTACAATTCAAAATTAATAGTTACTATGCAACCTTGTGTCTTTAACAACTATAGAAAAGAAAAATTCTAAAATTAAGGATAGTTTGCTGAATAGTATCCATATTTAGGAAGCTGCGAAAAAATTCAAGTCTGTAGATTTAAAAAATCCACAAACAAACTAAAACAAAACTTCATTTATGGCAGAAATAGGTCCTATGGTGTTTTAAAAAATAAATACTCCATATTTCTGAACCAGGGTTTTATCGACCGTAAAATGGGGACAATAACACCATCAACCTCCTGGAGTTGTGGGAAGACTGAGTGAAATAATTCACAACAAGTGCTTAGCAGAGCGCCGGGTACCCAGGAAGCCCTCAGTACATGGCAGCCGACTGCTGTCCCTGCTCCCACAGATTTGTTGACAGTTTATGGATAATTTTGAATCTTCTACCGTGTCCAGGGGCAAAATGTAGTTTTTAATCTGAAATTAGGAAGTCATGTATTTTATATCTGCCATCTTATGCAGATGGTCTCTCGTCGTCTGGGGAATCTACTGTGTATTTCATCGATTCTTTTTTCATGCACGCTTTTAGTATCTTGGAACTTAGCATGTGTTTTACAGTCCAATCTTCTAAGTAACTGAAGGATGTTTTGTTTTGTTATCTTAGAGTCAGTCAAATACAGCGTGAGTTTTGCCGATTCTTTTAAAAAAAAGAGAGATTTTAAAAAGAGAGTTACTTTAGTGTTCAGAAGCCTCCATCTCTTCTCCTGCATTGCTCTTCATGCTTTTAACTCTGACCTGTGAGTGGAATCTGAGTGCCACCATGAATACCATTTAAATTCCTTAGACAAAGGGACACTGCTTATTTTACCATGGACATTTTTTAAGCCATTTGATACCATTTCAAATAGATACATCATGTCAAACTGATATCTGGTACTCTGAGGGTAGAAAATCCTGGTTGTCAGAGCTCTGTCAGAATTAAAACATCTATTTTGTCACTATTGTCCTGAAAAGCCTTAATGATGTTGATACACTTCCTGAATTACCCGGAATATTTATGGCTTTTGACTGTATTCCCGGCATAATTAAGAGTGCCCTCTTGAGCTCTCAGGAGTATCCTGGTTTGAATGGTAATCTATATTATTACCCTGATGTAAAGACCAAGGCAGGTCTGAAACCTGTGGTTCTAATCTCCTATATTTCAGTTTTGGTTTTTCTATTTGTAAGCCTAGGCTTCTAGTCAATTAGTCATTCCTGTGGCCCAGCCAGTGTCCGTTGCTTCATATTTTTGCCACGCGCTGGTTATATGGTCAGCACATGTCCCGAACTCAGAGTTTACAATTTTGTAATAGAGACAGAAATAAATTAAGTGATCACACACCAAAATGTCACAGCTCCTCAGGAGAGGTACCAGAGGCTGTGACAACCTGTAAAATATAACACATGGCAGGTGGGGTGGGGCATGTAGACCATGGAATTGCCCCTGAATCATCTTTTGACCCAGAAGGATGCTGCCTCAATTTAACACAGTGTTCATCATGCCACTGTTTGCTTCCATTCCTTTTCCATGGTAAGGATGTATTTCAGTAGGAAGACGCCCTGCTGAGGAGGCACTAATTGGAGGTGGTGAAAGGACAGGAAGCAGAAAGTTAGTCCTTGGTTTCTGATTTGAGTGCCAAAATGAGCACTAAAGAGTAGGGAAGAGAATAAAGGGAGAGATGGATAGAAAAACAATATCTGTAAGTTCGTTGAGGAAAAGTTCCATCAAGTTTTTTGTTGTACTTTTTTTCCTCCTCAATTCCTCTTGTTACACAGTACTAAGGACCTGGCGAAAATACTTAGAGCATCTTGACTTCTGACAACAGAGAAAATGAAACTCAAAGGAAGAAGTCACAGAGTCCAACTTCAAACAGGGGAAGGAGAAAGAGTTAAAAGGCATTCTTAGGCCACGCTGGTTTCTCATGGCGACTTTCTCCTTTCTGATAGCTGTGATGTCAGAAACCAAGACAGGCTGTGGCTGGCAATTTTGGGGAGGATAAATGAGCATGAGGGTTTTGAGAAGGATTCCACAGACCACGTATACGAAGAGTTTCTCCCCAGAAAGGAACACGAGGGACCAGAAAGCCAGAATGGGATAAAGAGGGCTTGAGAACAGGATTTCCAGTTATTGACAAAACACCAGGTGTGCAAATTCACTTCCAAGATCCTACGTGATTAACTGTTCTGCTTTCCATTTTTCTGTAGCCTGAAGAGCACATTTCCAGTACAAATAGGCCCTTCCAAAGATGGAACGTTAAATGATAACTAAGCGTGTCGGCCAAAAAAAAAGAAAGAAAAAAGGGTTGGTGTCGGCACAGAGAATCTATAAATTGTGATGTTACACCTTTATCCACAGGCTCTGTTCTAAGCAAGATAAAGTACAGATAAATGTCAATTGGTGATAGTCAGATATTGCATCTAGCCAATTTTTTACTAAATGAGACATAATTGTACTTAAAAACTCAGTGAATTCTTTAAGGATTAGAGATGACAGCAACAGAGCCACATGTGCTGATTTTTCATTTACTAATGTATAATTAATGAATGCATATATTTCATACATGTAATTAATGCAAGCTAGTACAGTAGTCAGAACTGTGACTTTGGGGTCGGAGAGATCTAAATTTAAACCCTGGCAATATGCCATTTGTTAGCAGTTTGTCCTTGGCTAATCTTTGAGCCACAGTTTCTTCCTCTGTGTAATGGGGACAGTATAATGAAATGGGGAGTCTTTGTTGAATTTTGAAGATTTAGTAAGATAATGTATATAAAGTACCTAGCAATCAATGCCTGGCACATAGCAAGCCATCAATCAGTTGGTAGTAGCTGCTTTGATGGTGATTAGGTTCACAATTCTTATAAATAAACTTGGGTGATAATGTCTATAAATCATGATTTTCTCATATTTAATACTGGTCTAACTATATCTGCCGTGATCATTTATCACAGGTTATTTCAGAGATCAAATAAGATACTGTATATGGAATCATCATTAAAACTACTCATTTCTTTCTGAATGTAAAGTATTACCCTTTTCTCTCTATTGTCTATGTAGATTTATGGCTTCTTGTGTTATTTGTATGTCTTTACTTATTACACATGCAGGAGGTACATTGCTTTTGTTACCTCCAATGGCAGCACATACTTTAGGGATTCACTTAATATAAATTGAATGACAGCAGGTCTTAGAAAGACTGAAAGTTTCTCCCCAACGAATTTTCTTTCTTCCCATTCTATTTCTTTCCTTGTATGCGCTTCCTCCATGTCTATTTCAGTCAGTTCATTGAATAGTTATTAAGTTCCTATATGCCACATTTTTCTCTTCTTTCAATATTCATTGATTCTGACCTTGTCATTTACTAACTGTGACCTTGGGCAAATTAAGCTCTACGTACTCAGTTGTTTTAATCTGCAAAATGAGGACAATCAACCTACCTAAGGGGACTGTTACAAGAATTAAATGAAGATAAAATGTCATGTTCAACCAGGATTTGCTGAACGAGCCAGGTGGTGGGTTCTCTCCTGTGCGTTCCGTTCACGGCTGTCCCCTGGGGCCCGACTGACCTGTGGATGATGCGCTGGCGCTGCAGGTAGTCCAGGGCCATGGCCAGCTCGCAGATGAAGAGCTTCACCGTGTCTTCCAGGAAGCGGACGTTCTGCTGCAGGTGGTAACGCAGGTCCCCACCCAGCAGCAGGTCCACCACCATGAACATGTCTTCCTCATCTTGGAAGGAATACCTGGAATAGCATCAGAAGGGAAAACTTATCAAATACACTTACACGCTCAAGAGTCCCAGAGGCAAATGAGAGTCTCCAGGTCAGAGCAGAGTGTCCTTGAGCTGAGAGCTCAGGCTTTGGGAGTCCGTGGTCTATCAGTAGCTCCACAACCTTAGGGCCTCGGTTTCCTCATGTGTAAAACAGGAGTAATAAGAATATGTAACAAATCTGACCATACCGAAGAATAAATAGGATAAGTGTAACATTTATTGGCATGCTTGACATATTGTAAGCACTCATCAACTGTTTACTTACATAGCTATAGAACCCAGGAAATAAAGAGAAGCCATTTATCCACTTATTGGTAATGATCATGTCCTAACCATACTGTTGCTAGAAGTCCATGAACCTTGAGTTACAGGCGTTCCTCGAACCATTCTTGTGCCCATTTTTCCATACTAACAACTTCATTGCCCAGCAACATTATAACAAATCACGTTCCACATTAATGATAAGAAAAAGATATAAAAAAGACAATAAAAAAGTAAGAGCACAGCTCCAGAAAGTAATTCATTCAGTCTTTGAAATGGGGAGGTAAGGGAGAGCTTCTCAGCAAAGTTGAAACCTGAGCAAAATTTTGAAGGACAGTGATAATAATAATAATAATAATAATAACTAAAAAATAAGCCTAACATCTGATGTTTCTATTGAGTGACTTGGATGGGGCAGGCTCTGGTGCACTCTGCAAGTGCTACCCCGGTTCTTCCTCTCACTGTCACTCTCATGCTCCCGCTTACAGACGGGGAAATGCACAAACTTAAGCACCTGACAAACGGTGGAGCCAAAGGGTCCCTAAGGTGCAAAAGTAAAAGTTGAAAAATAGCATGCATTCAAACACAGACATGGGGAAGAACCTAGGGCGAGTGGGGAAAGGGAAATAGTTTGGATTTGCTCAAACACCAGGTCTGATGGGGAAGCTTGTGTCTGGAGAGGAAGGCAGAGGCCACATCCCATGGCAGTTCTGTAGACGCCACAGAGTTATTAAAGGGTTTTAAGCAGGACGGACGATCAGACACGGGCTTCACACTTGAGGCAGCACAGGGCTGAGGCTTTGAAAGAGCAAATGAGAGGCAGAGAGCAGGACTGGCCTCTGCCATGTGCAAAGAACCTCCTGTAAAAACGCATCCCCATTGGTGTGATTTGTTTTGTTTCCCTCAAAGCACAGACATGATTTCTAGTCATAATAAAGTTCTCTGCAACAACGCTGTTTTGAAATGTTCCTTTAGACATAATGTCACAAAGATCACATTTCAAAGTTTTATTCGAATCAAAGAATTACGTGCCTGCCAGCAGCGCCTAGGGACCTACAGCAATTCCTAGTGACAAATTCTTTGCAGAGGAAATAAATGTAGAGTTTCAATGGTGGGAGAACTGCACTTAGTACATTTTCTTCTTTATAATTATCAGTGTGCTAAAGGAGAAGGAGGGGACTTATAAACAAAAGAGAAAAAAAGAAATGCAATGAAGCATTAATCTGAGGCAGTAACATTCTAATGAAGACTAACGGTTCCCAATAGTTAGTTTGATAAATAAAATTTTGTTTACCAGTGAAGACTGATGCACGTAGAAGATGTCAGAAATTAAGTTCTTGGGGGAATTTAAACAGAAACACATGAAGTGCTTTGCAAAAGTTTGAGAAATGCATGCTTGGCATTGTCTTTTGGAAAATGATATTCTTCATCCCAATGCAAGGACTGACCATAGGTTTAATGGCCACCCGGAAAGGTCCCTGTATCTAGGCGATTTGGTTCATAATCCTTCTAACTACAGCAACACAAATTATATTCATTGTATTTTCCAGGTAAGGAACATTGGGCTAGTTAACATGTAATCGTGCCTGGGACCTGCTGTTCTCAGATAATATAACACAAAGAATCATTGCTCATGGGATGTGGGCAGGGCCTTTGGGGCTGGGTGGCAGATGGGATAGGGATGGTGAAGTACGTGAGGGTTGGTACCAAAAGTAGGGAGAAGAGAGTGCTAACCACACACATAACTAGATGCCAGTGGGAACAACCTATTCAGACTGGCTTAGCATACAGGGCAGATTCAATTCACTCCCTGCCGTTGACTATGTTAAGCTACCAGATGTAGGTCAGAAACCCGGTGACAGACCAGTGAACTCTTCTCCTATTATTCCACTTAACTCCAAGTGGGGAGGGGGGAGGGACATGTTGTTTTATTAAATTCAGCCTGAATGAACAAACATTTTTACTGGGACTTGGGTTAAGCTCTTTTTATTCAAAGGACAAACTGATAAAGATGCCAGTTATAGCAAGTTAACAGCAGAGTTCAAATGTGCAGAGGATCACTAACCAAAGAAAGAAGAGGCCCAGGCAAGAAGCAACATGTTTCTCTTGGCCACAGTATAAATATAAGTTTACTCAATCATGGTGGCAGGTTTGGCTCTTAAAATCGTTTTTCTCTTTCAGCACATCAGATCTGAACCCTCCGTCTCAGATTCTTAACTCAGAGGGAGAGAGTAGAACAAATATTTATTTTCCACAACTTTACCCATTAAAATACGTGGGCATAACACAATGGGGTGATATCTAGAATGTTCAAGCTCATCTCATAATCTGGGATTTTTTAAAATAAAAAAGTAAGAGCTTCCTTGTACCTCCGCCATTTATCACAATAGACTCACTGTTGCCTTTCTGTAACTTTTTTTTCTATCTATCTACATATATATATATATATACACACACACACATATATATATACCATATCATGGCTTATTTATTTCTTAGTTGACAGTTCCAAAATTAACAGGCCTGGTCCCAGGGAATATGAAATTCATTGCTAAATGTGCTCAGTAAGAAAGGAGATAACTAGCCAAAGATCAGCACCCTGTTCCACCCCACTCCATCACGCCTGACCCAGACCACCGCAGAAGGCTATTCATAGCTCTCTCTGCACAATCTTGGACCTCTCCAACCCATTCTCCACAATACAGTTATCTTTTTCAAATGTGAGTTTTATCATGTTATCCAGCCTCAAAACACCCTTCACTTCTTTCCATGGTCGACAGGAACATATTTGGTCTGGCCCTATTTATTTTTCCAGCCTTAACTTGAAGATCTTTTCCTTCCATTATCCAACCCGCAGTTCATGCCCCCTCCAGACGTAGAGGCTTGTGACGTGCCTGCACTCACGATGCTGTCCCCGGTGCCTGGTTATACATCCTTTTCATCTTTCGAATCTCAGCTCAAGCGTCACTTCTCACAGAAGTCTTTCCCAATACTCCATATTAAAGCAGTCCCCTGTTACATGAAATGCCACATTCTTATTACAGTATTTGTCATCATTTGAAACTGTTTTCCTGTATGCCTTTGGACTAACTCCTTTTATTCCCAATATGTCATCACGTTGCATACTTGTGCTTTTACTCACTGTTGGTGCCTCAATGCCTGGATACTGCCTGAAATGTAGACTGCACAAATAGTCACAGAAAAAAAATAAATCAATAAATGAACTAAAGAAAGGAAGGAGACAAGCAAGGTTAAAACATAAGCGTTGAGGCCGGGCGTGGTGGCTCACGTCTATAATCCTTGCATTCTGGGAGGCCCAGGCCGGCGGATCACTCGAGGTCAGGAGTTCGAAACCAGCTTGAGCAAGAGCAAGACCCCCGTCTCTACTAAAAATAGAAACAAATTAATTGGCCAACTAAAAATATGTAGAAAAATTTAGCTGGGCATGGTGGCGCATGCCTGTAGTCCTAGCTACTCGGGAGGCTGAGGCAGGAGGATCACTTGAGCCCAGGTGTTTGAGGTTGCTGTGAGCTAGGCTGACACCATGGCACTCTAGCCCGGGCAACAGAGTGAGACTCTGTCTCAAAAAAAGGAAAAAAAACATAAGCTTTGAGTGGGTCTGATATGAATTTCCCAGGTTCTACTTTTAGAGATTAGCATGGTTATCAAATAAGTCAGAAGAGAGACTATGAGAGAGAGAGCTTGAAGCTGTCTCATAGAAGCCATCATGAAACAAATCTGACACTGAGAGTTGGAAATCTAAAATACTCTCCAACGCAGTGTTTTTCAAATTGCCAGTCAAAATCCATTAAGGAGTTGTAAAAGCATTTTGGTTGGTTGTAACAAGCATTTTTTAAAAAGAAAGAAAATAGATTGAATAATAGGATAAATACAATGAAAACATAAGGCTAAACAGTGTTAATAAAACTTTTATTTTTGAGAATTTAATGTGATTCTGTGAGTGTATCTACTGGGTTGTGATGAAAAATATATTTCTTGTTATGAGTCACAGTCAAAAAGGCATGAAAACTATGGCAGGAGGAGAACCTACTTCCTATTGCAGAACTGTTTGCCAAATCCTTATTCAGACTCTACCTGAGCAAGGGTCAGCTCTGATGTTCCCTTTTAGCAAAGTAAGGAAACGTTGTCCTAGGCACTAAAATGACTGAACAGTTAATCTGTGATTTTCAGACTCTGAACAGGGAGTGCTCATGGCAGGCTTTTCACAGCTTAAGAGAAGCATTAGCCCTTGTGAGAAGAGGTCCCTGAGGCACAGGCAGGGAGGAGGAGAGGGTACACTGCCCCAGTAAGTAGGTAAGGACAAATTTAAATTTTAAAACCTTTCTTTGCAGCCATGACCCATCATATTTCTCTTCTTATGGCTCTGTAAGAATTTTTCAAGGCGTATCTAGTGTGAAATTCATTTTAAAAATCCAATATTATTCACCTTAATTAATTCACTCTGACAACACAGAAAACCCAAGGTTTGCAACAGTCAGATTTCAACAGTCTATAAAAACAATACCCAGTTGTGTTTGTGGTTTTGTTTTGTTTTGTTTTCAACCGAAATATATAATGTGACAATATGAGGTAAAAGAAAGGTTAATGGCTTGGATAACACTTAAACCAAGTCGAGACAACAATCCAAATTCTAAGTTTAGAGGGAGACAATTTACAGTCGAAGCAAGTACGTCACGACTTTTGCTCATTAATGTATGGGAGTGAGAACATTTCCATCAAGGCTTGATGAGAGCCACTGTTGGTGAGGATATGGAGAATGGGCACTCTCACACGCTCTGGAAGGACGGTAGTTTGGTGAAACCTCCTTTGAGGACAATTTGGAAATATCTCTTTAAAAAGCACATGGCTTTGGACCCTATAATGTCATTGCAAGGGACTTTCACCATGGATACACTTGAAAAAAAATATGCCAGTATGTACTTATAAGGATACTCATCATATATTATAAAAGTAAAAGCAATTTATATGCCCATCAATAGACAGCATGTAAATAAACTATGGCGAATTCAGGCTACAGCTTATACAGCATTTTTTTTAATGAGGCAGATCTATATTTTTTTCTTTGTATTTCAATGGCTACAAAAGGCAGATCTATATTCTGATATGAAAAGATTTCCAAGATATTATTTTATGAAGACAAAGAGAGGAAAAGAATAATGTTTACAGTATAGTATACAGTATAGTATATAGAGCTTAGGGAACATAAAAAGGATATATTTAAAAAGCATATAAACAAACAACCACAAAAGGAAAAGAAACATATTACACACACGTGGGTATATGCATAGAATTTTCCTGAAAATAAAATAACCAATTACATAATAACTCCCTAATGCTCCCTCTCCCCAACCTCTGGTAGCCCCTGTTCTATTTTCTGTCTCTATGAATTTGTCTGTTCTAGGCACCTCATGTAAGTGAAATCATACAATATTTGTCCTTTTGTGCCTGGATTATTTTATTTAGCATAATGTTTTCAAGGTTCATCCATGTTGTAGCACATAATCAGAATTTCACTCGTTTATAAGGCAGAGTAATATTCCACTGTGTGAATATACCGTGTGTTTTTTATCCATTCGTCTGCTGATGGACATTTGGGTTGTTTCTATCTTTTGGCTATTGTGAATTATGCTGCTATGAACATTAGTGGACAAGTATCTGTTTGAGTCCCTGTTTTCAATCACTTTGAATATATACCTAGGAGTGGATTTGCTGGATTGAGTGGTAACTCTATGTTTAACTTTTTGAGGCATTGCCAATCTGTTTTCTATAGTGGCTGCACCATTTTACGTTCCCGCCAGCAGTGTACAAGGTTTCCAATTTCTCCACATGCTTTCTAACCCTTGTTATTTTCCATTTTTAAAATAGTAGCCATCCTAATGGGTGTGAAATGGTATCTCATTATGGTTTCTATTTGCATTTCTGTAATGTTCAATGATGCTGAGCATCTTTTCATGTGCTTATTGGCCATTTATTTATCTTTTTTTAAAAATTGTCTATTCAGATCCTTTGTCTATTTTAAATTGAATTATTTTTCCCTTTTATTATTGATCTGTAGGAGGCCTTTGTGTATCCTAGATGTAAGTAACTTATCTGATATATTATTTGCAAATATTTTTGCCCATTCTCTGGGTTGTCTTTCTTGATAGTGACTTTGAAGCATAAAAGTTTTTAATTTTGATAATGTCTGATTTATCTATTTTTTTATTACTTGTCTTTTTGGTATCATATTTAAAAAATGGTTGTCTATTACAAGGTATTGAAGATCTACTATATTTTCTTTTAAGAGTTTTATACAATTAGCTCTTAGATTTACATCTATTTTCCATTTTGAGTTAATTTTATATATGGTATGAGGTAGGGATCCAACTTCATTCTTTCACATTTGGATATCAAGTTCTCCTAGCACCATTTGTGGAAAACACTATTTTTTCCCCATTGAATTGTGTTGGCATCCTGGTTAAAAGTCAATTGACCATAAACATGAGGCGTTATTATTATTAGATGCCCAATTACTGTTCCATGTCTATCGTAATGCCAGTACCAACCTATCTTGATTATTGTAGCTTTGTAGTAAGATTTGAAATTGGGAAGTGTGAACCTTCCAACTTTGCTCTTCCTTTTCAAGATTGTTTTGGCTAGTCTTTGAATTTTCTGAATTTTGGATCCCTTGAATTTCTATATGAAATTAAGATCAGCTTGTGAATTTCTACAAAAAAACCAGCTGAGATTTTGATAGGAATTTTGTAGACTATATAGATAAATTTGAGGCCACATTGCTTTTCTCAGCTGTGTAATGCTGCAAATTATGTACATCATACTCAACCTATCCCATATTGATGAACATTCAGGTTGTTTCCAGGTTTTTACTATTAAATAGTACTGTACTGAAAAACATTATGCACATATCTCTTTGTATTCTTGGTAGTCTAACTTTGTTGGAGATTCATAGAAGTGGGTTTGCTAAGACAATTTGCCAAAGCAAAGGCAAATGAATGGGTAATATTTGCTCAATATTGCCAAATTTATCTGTAAATGGTATGTATCATTTTGAATTCCCACCAGTGACATATGACAGTACCTATTTCCTCACATTCTCTCTCTAGAGCATGTTGTCAAATTTCCAGGGGTTTTTATCAATACAAGAAGCTTTGAAACTTATAAAATACTTATTTCTCTTTCCCATAGCCTTACAAAGTTCTCCAAGAAAAAAAATGTACCCTATTAAATGCCCTTATCAAAACATGTATAAATGATCTCATCCACTCTTGTGTATTTGTGTGTTTATCCAGATTAAACAACCTTATATTTAAAATTCACAAACATAGATAACTCAGAATTTACATAGATCTCTTGGGCAGTAAATAGAATGGATTTGATGGAACTACAATATGGTAGTTATAATAAATGCTCATCAAAGCTTCCTTTTTATCAAGAAGAAACTTTTATGTAAGTCTCAGAAGACACAAAGACTCTTGGTCTGAGTCTATCTCCCCTCTACATTAGCTTTTCCTGGCCTCTCCTTGCCAAACATATGGCTCACATGTTCTGGCTCTGGAGATATTATTTATGAATCTTCTCTGGGGGGAAATTTGACCATTATTATTTTCTACAGAATCTCTTGAGGCAGTTACCTCAGAGAATACAGGCAGTAAACAGGCAAAGGGGAATAACAACACCTTGCTCCCCATGAAAAAGGGAAAACCAAGGTGCATGCTCAGATATAATCAGGGACAATTAAATCAGACTGTTACCCATAAAGTTAATCAGGGGTCCAGGAAAGAAAAACAACATCAGAAGTTAATACCTTTTGCGCTCCATGGCAGTCAGACTGACTGCAGAAAGACCAGTCTCAGTTGGTGAGTTTGGGTCATTGATGGGATTGGAAATGGCCACTTGTGGTTCAGCGAGCACACTTACTGTGTGCTAGGCACTGTTGCACACGATGGGGAATGAGGCAATGATCAAAAGCACACAAACATACCTGCCTCATAGTTTGTATTCTTGTAGAGTGCAAAGAACAATAAACAAAATAATCCCTGATGCCTATATATTTTGTAAGGGAGCTCACAGGATGTCTATAGGGGATGGTATAGTGCAGCAGGAAGAGCAAGAGCTTTGAAGTCAGGATTCTTGGGTTTGAATCCTGGCTCTGCCAGTTCCTGGCCATGTGACTTTAGGAAAATCTGTTAGCTTCTTTGAGCCTCAGTTTCTTCAGATGTAGAATGGGGATAATAATCCCCATCAACCAAGATTGTTTGGATAAATAAATTAAGTGATATATATATATAACCCCAAGTAATAGGACAGCATTAATAGGGAAGTTATTATTATTGATGCTGTGCTTCTGAAGGTGACCTTGAGTTCTCATGGTCTGTGATCCCATAAAGAAATGTGGGCACTCTGGGTCACAGATGATGGAGGTTGCTCCCATTTATTGGGCTGTATTTAGTGTCTGAAAGGACCCCTTGTCACATTCCCTGCACGGTCCTTTCCACTTAAAATGGATGATCTTGTCTCCTAATTTCCTGAAACCACACGTGGACCCTCTCTATTCACAGGGACAAGGGGCACTGGCAAAGAGAGAGAGCCCTGAGGAGTTGTGTGCAGCTGCAGGCTTCATCTCAATTCACAAAAGCCACCTGGGGAACCGGCTGTGCTGGGAATGACTGGGACCTATTTGTTTTCAGGCTGTGGGTTGCCAGGGCTTTGTTAACAGCCCTCAGAGAGGGACTCAGAGGAAGATTTTATTTACTTTTCCTGGACGGCAGCCCTGTCTGGCAGCTTTCTCTTGATCTGTGGCCTACATCTGAAGACGGTTCCTGAGCACGGCCAGGTCCCCGGAGGCTGGTAAGGTCGAATTTTAATTCCCAATGTTCTTCCCCCCTTAACATACCTGCCCCCAGACTAGTTAACTTCTTTCCATGAAACCCCAATACATACGCACCCACACACATCACACACACGCACACACCTTCATACTTAGTCCCTCTGTACACTTCTCGAAGTTTCCGTATCCACATGCCGTTTGGTTAATGTCAGTCTCTCCCAGTCAGTGGTAATGCTGGGCAGATCGGGGCTCTGCCCACACCTCCCCACCCCCACGGGACACGTCTCTGTTATAATGAGGGTTGCCAGATTGAACAAATAAAAATATACGATGCACAGCGAAATTTGAAATTCTGATAAACGATGAATAATTTTCAGTAAAAACGTATCTCACATGATACTTGAACATACTGAAAAATCATTGGTTGTTTATCTGAAATTCAAATATAACTGTGTGTCCTGTATATTCTCTAACAACCTAATTATAACTTGTTTTTGATGCTCAGTAAATATATACATACATGAAGGAATGAATGGGGCTAATGAGTGATCCAAAACAGAAAACCAAATGCAGACATTTTACTGGAAAGCACACATCAACATGTTAGAAGTGGTTGTGTGGTAGAACTATTGGAAAGTTTTCATTTTTCTAGGTAATTTTCTGTTTTTCAAATTGACTGCAATGAGCAGAAAAGTTTTCAAGTATCATATATATATTTATACCTATACACATACATACATACACGTGCAAACTTCTTAACATTAGCATAAAACTTGTTTAAAAGAGAAAGAATTTGTGTTTTCTCTTAGAAATGGCAGAGGAGTTTGCAGTATCTCATACCCCCTGCTTTTTTCTTGTGTGCTAAAGTCTTTATGTGTCATTGGAATTTTCCAACTACATCCCCAGAGGTTAGGGGCATTTTGAACATGGATGAGAGAAGATTATTGAAAGCAATCTTGAGAGGACTAAAATAGAGTACACAAATCAGGCAGGATTTAAACAAGTACTGCCATTATTTTATAAATCTTACAATGCTTCTTAAGTTCCTGAGGCGCTGGGGATGTGAAGACAAATCTAACAGTTGAACCCAGGATATAAAATCTTGATTAAATTGTATACAATATATTGGGGAATCTTTGATGTTTGTTTGTTTGATTGATTTGCAGAATAAAGGTGGAAAACAAAAAACATAAACAACATATGCTTTTACAGAGAATTAGTTGAAGAGTACCTGCCCCTCCCCCAACCACACACACAACTTGCCCATCTTCCCATGATGTCTTGGGGCTTAGTACTATTCAGTTACAATGGACCACCAGTGATGGGCAAGTTCAGAAGGCCACACCTTCATGGAGCAAGAAAGAAAGGAACTAATATTTGTAAGACAAATATTACTCTGTGCTAGATACTGGGCATAGCACTTGATCTCATTTCATTTATAAAAACAACTCATGTTACACACACAAACCCTATCTTATAACAATGTGACTTAAAATGCTAAAGTAAGTTACTCACAATAACATCTTCAGAGGCATTGCAAGATGCTTAACAGTTGTGGAAAGATTCACTTAACATTGACTATGCTGTACTTAGACTATGCTGTACTAGGCAGAAAGCATTTATTAGAAAGAATAACAAAGATTTGTAAAGATTTTTATCTTGAGGTTTGAAAGGCAGAGGAGTTTTCTGTTGCACTTTTAAGAATGTCCCCTCCCCAGTTTCCAGTTCTGAATGTGGTGCTAAAATCACTGGTGGAGGGGAGGACCCTCCTCTGTCAGTGTTAATGGTGCCCAGTGTTCCACTGTGAGGTTCAGGGCGAGAAGTGGGAAGGAAAAAACAGGATACATGACATACTGTCACCAGGTCAGTATGCATGGAGAACGCAATCTTGTCTGGAATGACATCAAGTCAGCAGATAGCAAAATCTCTAAACTTTGGCCAGCTTAAAGCCTCCTAACACCCATGTTAAAAAAAAAAATAGAATAAAATCAACTTTGCCCATGCAGCGAAGAGAGACAAATCTAAAAGCACAAAATGCTAAGTATGTCCTTATGAAGGATTCTTGGTCTTAAAAAAACAAAATTAGTTGGTTGAAATTTTGATGAAGGAAAATGTGACTTTGAATAAAGGGAGGCTGTGAAGTGACAGCACCTTGTCATTCTCAGGGTGGAAAGAGAGGAGGAAAAGGCAATTTGATGATTGCAAAGGATGGGGCAGAGAGAGCTGCATCCATTTTAGCTTTTTACATGGCAGCATTTTGAATAGGCCACTCTGAAATACTGATTAAATACACGGAGCTGCCGCCAAAATGAGAGTCTACAATGTCTGAGTAGTGCACAAACCATAATAGACCTATTTCCAAGTCACACAGAACCATCTTCTTTTCAACTGTGACACAGAGGCTTTGAGTAAACTGTACATTAAGTGAACTGTATTAATTAAAGATGGATGGAGGCAGGTTTTTATGCACTGATTCTTCCAGAAGGATGTCCCTAATCATAGAGTGAAATCTCAATTATGTTCCATTAGCATTCACTGGATAAAGACCTTTTTTTTTTTTTTTTGCCTTGGCTGATAAGTCAGAACTGCTTGGTATGCATATTTAAATAACAGTCATCTTGAATTAGCTTTAAGAACTGGCTCTTAACATAATGGCTGCATTAAAACGTAAAGCAAAATGAAGGTGACACATAAAGACTTTAGCACACAAGAAAAAAGCAGGGGGTATGAGATACTGCAAACTCCTCTGCCATTTCTATGCTTTGGATTATGGTAATGGCTTTGTGAACAGATCACAGTCATATAATGTCTCAATGACTGCGAAAGTTAGCTCCGACAAAAGTTAGCTCCAGCTCTGTTGTAACCTATTTGGTGAGAAAGGAAGCACCTGTCTTTTTCTAACTGCCAGGTATATACCTGGTGCTTAAGAAGTATGCTACAAAGAAACCAGATTTATTGCCAGTTATTTTAAGGAGAAAGTGCTTTGTACAAATTCTAAAGATCAACCTCATGTCAGCCAGTGAGACCATACTTTGTATCCAAATTCCCTCCTCCATAGTTTATAGGGAAAAAGTACATAATGAGTGATAAGATGCCTGAACACATTCCTTTTCAGCCCACTTAATTATAATGCTTAAAAAAAATACCTCAAGGACAAGGGGAACTGTGACAACTGAACCAAGGAATATTTATTGGTGACAATAAAAAAAAAAATATTCTTCCATTATAAAGCCAAAGAAACTGAGGAGAACAAAAGCCCTGGAGGAAGATCCAAATGCATATTTTGCAAATGCACACCTGGAAATCAAGATGTGTTTATGTAACAGTGTTTGGGGATGAAGATGGGAGTGTCTCCACTCAGAAGGCCAACCCACTTACCACAAATTAACCAGGAAAGGGTGCTCCAGACCCTGCATAATCTGGAGTTCCTTGAAGACGTTTCTCACTTCATTGCGCTCCACACACTTTTGTTTATTCATGTACTTCATCGCGTACATCTTCTTAGTATCATTCTTTTGTACAATGCATACCTAATGGGAAAGACATGAGTGAGAAAGTGATTAGGGGAGGTGATGGATCATGGTGATGAGAGACAGAACAGGACTTGCTCTTTGCTGTGGCTTGGCAGCTTATCACATGCAAATTCTCTGATGTTTAAATTCCCACTTCACTCTAATTTCAGAATAGAAATTTCATTTTCTTCCCTATGCACCAGATCAATTCCTGAATCTCTACTTTCTCAAATAAGTTTGCATGTTTTTGCTTTTTGAGACTTTTAGACAGCATATTGGAGAAAATAGCTGCTTCTGTGTCAGGAATCTTCCAATAACAAATATCATCCTTAATCCTGCTTTGAGTGACTGAAATGGACACGACTAAACTGTTAAGCAGAAAAATATCGTGCAAAGAATTTTTGTTTACAATCACAGGTGATAAAACCAAAAAGGACTCTAAAGACTAGGAAAACACTAAATATGATGTCTGTGTTTTTGAAATTCCTTTAAAGGCCAATATAATATCTAATAAAATAGATAGCAGATGATTTGAAAATGCAAGTTTACTATTAAATATGAAATGTTACTCTCTCAAAGTATGCCTCTATTGAGAAACTAATAATCGGAGTTTGAATCCAGAAGGTTCTTATAAAAAAAAAAAAAAGCCAGACTGAATATATATATTTTTCACAGTAGGTTTTTGAAGATTAAAACATGGTACAAATGGGAAAAAGGAAATAGTATTCAGTGTTTTCTTTTCCACAGGAAAAGAATTAACTCTTCCCTTGGCAGGATCATGATTACCGGAGGTACAGCTGGTATACTCTAAAAATGATTCTGAAACCTTAATCTTCATTAAGGTAGAGAGAAAAGTCTTAAACTCTAGTGAGAGTAAACAGACTTGACCTCATTGAGATCATTCTGAGAAGAGTGTATGTACATTATGTAGCTGCCTGTCACGCACTTTCCTCAAACTGTGGTGACAATGTTATAAAAACCCGTTATAAAAACATCTTCACGGAATTATGGCTCCTTGTGGTCCCAGCAACTCAATAACCTGAACATTCTTGGGCCCTCTGTCCCCGCGCTACATTATCCCGCTGGTGGTTAATCACATCGGTTCTCACCTTCCCAAAACTGCCTTTCCCGATGGCTCGCAAGATTTCAAAGTGGTCAAAGTTGACTGTGAAACAACAAAAAGAAGAACATCATAAGGGATTATCAGTTGCTCTTTAGTAGCTAATAAATAATAAACGTAGATTGAGCTAAACTGAAGTACCTTGTTTGAAACAACATGTCAGACTGCCTTAAAATGCCCATTCATTCACATAGTAAAGATGTACTGAACACTTACTATGTATTAATCATGGCGCTTAGTGCTGTATACGGTCATGATAAAGTAAAAATAGAATCTCCACCATTATGGAGCCCAGTCTAGTATACTGAAGGCTCTATAAAGACAGAGACTCTCAATGGACTACATAGTCACAAAAATAAGTGGAACTAAAGCTCCTGCTGAATGTTAAGAAGAAAAGAGGTCATGGAGCTCTAAGAACATATCACAGGGGGTTTGCCATAGACCTGAAGGTCAGGAGAAACATCTCTGAACGCAGAATGACTGCCAAGAGATCTGGTCCCAGGATCAGCGCTTTAAAAATCTTTTTCCTGCTTATTTTCTCACTACAACCACTCTTTTGTATCTACATAATTTCAACTTTCCCAAATAGAAAACTATTAACACTCGTAAGTTTATAACATGAGCTAATCTCCAAGGTACAACTATCCAACAGATTAGGATGTACGTGTGGACGGGAGTCCACTGAATGGTGCTTTGAAGTGGAGATGACCTTCCATAGCTGCAACTTTAAAACTTCAGCTCCAAGAAGTAAGATGCAGTAGATGTGGAGTTTCTACGTGGCACAGTCTCTTGGGTCAATGCTCATGAAATGCTTGGTGATGAGAAGAATAAAGGATTCTCTCTGGGAGGTGACAATCTTTGATTTCTTGCTTTGGTAACCTTGAGAAAATGTTTGACTTTATTTGTTGCCTCTTTTTTTGAAATAAGGATGTAGATGAGTAAAATTCCAAATGAGAGATTTTAAGAGTTTAATCAGAAAAGATTGTGAAACACTAGAAGTTACCACTGGTCTCTTTAAAAGACCTAGTTTGTCTCTTTTTAAAAGAATAATGAGATTGGCTTCTCCTGAAGGAAAAAGAGAGGGGCAAGGGGCCCTCTTAAGGTCTTTCTGAGCTTTCTGAGGGTCCAACATTTTTATGATATGACCTAAATCATCACTTCCTCTTCTGAACTCCCTAGTCACTTTATTTCTAGCATAAAAACCACTTGCTCATGTGAGGCAATATGTATATTACAAATAACCCTGTATTTGGACTCCAAATAATGAAGTGACTTAAAATAAATGATAAACTCTCCAAGCCTCCAATTTTTTTTCATCTGTAAAAATGGGACTGACCTTCCTATATAAGAAGAAAAGACCTTTTACCCAGAAATTGCTAATAAATCTGCTTACTTACTTAACATAGTTATTTCAGTGAATGACATCTTCCAAAACTCCTTCAATTCTGAGTTTATTTCATCTACTAAAGCATAAGCTCTGTGAGCTCAGAGGTGATAAGTCATTTTGTTCACCCTGGTTTCCCTGCCACCTCAGAAAATTCCTGACTTAGGTAGTTGAAAGCATAACTCTTTTCCCACAAATCCCAGCACAGTGACTTACACGGGGTTAGTTCTTAGCACCACAAGAACCTCAAAATAATTGCTTCTTATAAATATGGGCAGCATGAACATTTGAGTCCTCTAAGGCAATGTTTTTCAAACTGTGAGTCAAAACCCATTAATGAGTTATAAAATAAATTTTGAAAGCAGAAGAAGCAATAAAAATCAAGTGGATGTAATCCTAGCACTCTGGGAGGCCGAGGCAGGGAGGATTGCTTGAGGCCAGGAGTTTGAGACCCCATCTCTACCAAAAAGAAAAAAGAAAAATTAGCTGGGCGTGGTGGTGTGCACCTATAGTCCCAACTACTTGGGAGGCTAAGGCAGGAGGATTGCTTGAGCCCAGAAGTTTGAGGTTGCAGTGAGCTATGATAATGATGCCATTGCACTCTGACCCAAGTGACAGAGCAAGGCTCTGTCTCAAAAAAAAAAAAAAAAAAAAAGAAAGAAAAGAAAAAAAATTAAGTGGAATAGAATAGAAGATACCAGAAATGCCTCAAATGTAGTAAGAATAATACTGTCTCTGAAACTTTGTCGTTTTATATATGTGTATAGATATGTACTAGGTCATGATATAATTTTTTTGGTGTATTTTTTACCTTGTATTATTGTCAAAATAATTTAGAAACACTTCTGTAAGTTTATTCTTGAGTTTCATACTGAAATAGCCAAAACGATGGTTTCCTTACACATTATATTAGTCTAAGTTATATGTTATTTACCATGAGAATGTTAAAAAAAAATTTAAAAAGAAAGAAATTGACTGGGATTTATTTGCAGGTCTAAGATTTTATCTTGAGCATATCCAATAACTCACTGTGATTTCTCCCCATAGAAGCCTAGGCTAGAATGCTGTGATGACATTTTGAATCTCCAAGTATACAGCAGGTACCCAGAAAGCAGGACGTTCCATTGTGATATTAATCCATTTTAAGAACCATGTCCTTTTATAAACCATTTTAAGCTTTAATGAAAATGATAAAGGAATACATGTCAGGTTCCTGGTAAATTTACTAGCAGAACTCACTAAATTAATGTGACCTCCCAAATGTCAGTTCTCAGAAAAGTGACAGGCCTAAAAAAAATGCATCTTACCTATGCCTTTATGTCTAGTCGATCCAAGAAAGAATAGCCTCTAGTCCAATACCATGATGCCTAAACTCACTTCCACATGCAAAATTGCAACCCTAGAGAGAAATCCAATGATAAAGTGACTGGAAGAAAAGCTCTTATTCAATTTTGACAGTCCCTTTGCAAATGCCTAACTATCGAATCACTAGTTAGGAGGAAGGCTAATTTGAGACTGCAACCAAATCTCATAAATTCAGAAAAAATCAAAGAGGGAGTGAGAAAGTCAGAATCGTAGATTATTTGCCAACAGAAACCTAATAGTATTACAGGCATACAAGATTTGTCCAAGGGGAATGTGGAATGGTGGTATCCACCACGTTCTTAAACCTTTGTTCAACATGAGCAGTAAATGTCAAATGGTCCTGCAGCCTGATTTTGTATAGCCCATGAGTTAAAAATGTTTTTAAAATTTTTGAAGGATTGTTTAAAAAAAACCCAATGAATACACAAGAGAGAATGTATAAAAACCTACAATATTTTCTAGCTGGCCCTTTGCAGGAAAGTTTGATGACCCCTGAGATTAAGAGCACGGTCTCTGGAGACAGACAACCTGAGTTCAACTCCCAGCTCCAAGAATTAATAGTTGTGTCATCTTAGCAATTTATTCTATTTCTGCATCTATTAAATGGGGATGAAAATAATATATACCTCACAGAGTTTATAGGAAGATGAAATGAGTTATGTATGTATAATAATACCTAGAATTAACTACCTTTACTAGTACTACTATTTCTTCTTTGGGAGTATCCTAGTTCAGAGCTTCCTGAAAATGCCACTTTAAGCTTCTCTCTTTGCACCTGGGGATTATCAGGCAACAGGGAGGTAAACAGCAGCCATCAGAGTCATTTCAACACGCTTGGGGTTTCCATAGCCTATGGAGTGGTGTTATCGCAGGGTTTCCTTTAATCTCTAAAGCAAAGTTAACCTTTGTTGTGTTTACTGCTTGTGTCTCGTCCTTGTATCATGTTCGAAAACTCTCCTTTTGGTTCATGGAGAAGCTCTGAGTACCAAGACAGACGAGGCTTCTGGAGGCACTGGGTCTTTGTGGGGCCTCGGAGGCAGGGGTCACGTGGGGGCAGAGGCAGAGGCTGATTCTCACGCACACTGACCCGTGGGGCCAAGGTACATGGCTTGCCAGGCAATAGAGGTGCAGCCTGGGATGCCTCCCCCTGTGCCCAGAGTCCTGCTTCTCACGGGTCTGTTCATCCTAGTCCTAGCATCCACCCTGTCACTGCAGTATCCTAAAGGTTACCTGGAGGTACATTAGGTGAACCGACAAAGTTGAATGCATCCTAATGTCATGATGTCACCTGAAATATTTTTTAAAAATAAATATCTTAAAAGGATTTATTTTAGAGTTTTTCTTTTGGGCGGGTACACATTTACCCACTAATCAACCAGACACAGAAATTCCAGATGCATGAGGGATCTGTTTATGTGGAGGCTTGGCACATATTTCATTTTTATGTCAACTTTTATCCTCACAACAACCTTATAGCATATATGGAATAACGGTACTTAGGCTCAGAGATGCTAGATAATTTGCCTTGGTTATAACTAGTAGAGTGACTCATTAATATTGCAGTTAGATTCTAAAGGCAGAAAGTAAGGCAAAACTTTGTTCAGTCAAAACTACACATGAAAATCCTCTAGGAAAGTACCCTTTTAAAAACCAAGGGAGTCTTTCAAAAAGCCCAACACAGTTCTATTTCCTGTGCGTGAGTACCCAGTGAGCCTGGTGAATTGCATTTAGGGACTACTGTATGGGAAAAAACCACTTTACACACTAAAATCATTGGCCATATTAGACTGACATGGTAAGTAAGACCAACTGTGGGGACAACTGGTTGACTGTTTTTGCAAAGCCACATTCAAAACTTGAGCAGATGAGTGGGCAGATCAGCTCACCTGAGTCTGCCTAGTTGCATTCAGGTAAATTCAATATGCACCTTTCTCATTCTGGACCCAGGCTCTTAACCACTGTATTTATAGTAGTCATCTTAATGTTACTCTTACTGTATACCTACCCACCCCAGAGGTAGAAGAATCAAGGGAAGTGAGATGGGATTTCTTCCTCTCTCCTTTTAGAATTATGTGAGTCAAATTGGGTCTTTCCAAGTCTTTCCCTAAACATAAATAATGCTGATTTTGAAATCTCAGATGGGTACTTTTTATTTCCTTTGTTTTATTTCACTTACCATCTCCTTATTCTCAACATTCTCTGCAATAAACAGTGTTAAAGAAAAGATTAAAGGAAAGATTAAACCATTTTTAGAGTTTGGTATAACACCCTGATACTTGGAATCTGGGAGAAGAGCATTCTAGAAGATAAGGCAGAAAATCCTTTTCTTGTTCTATATTTAAGGTAAAAATATTTGGAAAATATTTTATTTTTTCCTAAAAAATGATTCCAGCATTAGTAAGTACCAAATGATCAATTATGAACACACACGAGTCTACTAAGAACTGCACATCTTGCTGTTTATATAAATCTATTAATGATGGAACAAGGACACCAGCTGTGTGGCCTTAGACAAGTTACTCAATCTTTCCCAATCGCAATGTCCCCACCTGTAAAATGGAGCTAAAGAAGCTTGGGACTCAGTCACATCTTCAGAAAACTTACACTCCAAGGAGAGAAGGAGGACTGAGTGTGATTCATTCAGCAGTCCAAGGACACAAAAAATCAAATAGCCCTTGCCTCATTTTTATTATTTTATTTTATTTTGTGATAGTGTATGCATCTTTTGAATCTACTCTCTCTCCTTTCTGGAATTAGGTGAATATAAAAACAAAAATAGACAGACAAATAAGTGCACAATTAGATCAATGAAAATGAAGTGTTAGTTTGTATGGTGTACAGAGGCAGCAGGAACCTTCAGAGATGGGAGAGAGTGGCGAGGCATGACAATTTTGCCTCTTGGATTTTAACAAAGAACGAATGCTTTCATGAAAGATAAAAATGATTTGAGTCAGATAGAGTTGCACTGGAATCCTAGCTTCACCACTTACAAGATATAAGAAATTGGGAAATTTATCTGACCTTTCTGAGCTTCAATTTCTTGTTTACAATGAAGGTTATTTTTTATATAAAACTAATATGCTTTTGGTATAAAAAAATACAGTGAAGTAGAAAGAAGAAAAACAAAACCATCTAAAGATAACCACAAACCATATTTTGACCTAGTTTGTCTTTATAATATTTTTATTTTTTCCAAGTAATGTATCTATATCTATATCTATCTATATTTATATGCAGTTTAAAAATTCAAATAGTTCTAAAAGGTTTGTTATAAAAAAGGATAAAAGGACAGGATTATGATCTGCTTGCATTCCTTCCAATGTCTCCCAGCTAAGAAGCAACCTCTTTTACTTCTTTTAGCTAATAAATTTGGTGGTCTCCACTATGTCTCTAAAGAGTATAATTTTATTGTCCTTTCTTTTCAGTTTTAGGCAATAGTTATTGAATTTCCAAGATAGCATATGCTGATTTAGTTCACATTTCCGCTCTTTGGCTTTATCTCAGTATGCCCCCATCTTTCCAATATAGTTGTGTCTGGCACGATATTAGATCATTAAATATGAAATGTCTGATTTCTAATCAAAAGTGTAGTTTATTATATCTCAAACAAGAAGCAGTACAAGTAATCAAAGTATGTGCCTACACTATCAACACAACGTTGCCACCTTAAAGGTAGCTTGTTTATGCCCCCAGAAAAGCCTGGAGATTAAGTGGTGATGAAATCGTGAAAGGCATTTTCTATAGCTTGTTGAGAATCGAATATTTTTCCTTGCAAGGAGTGGTCCAAAGCCTGGAAGAAGTGGTAGTCAGTTGGTGCAAGGTCTGGTGAATACGGTAGATGACGGAGAGTTTCCAAGTCCAGCCTCTATAGTTTGAGCAGTGTTGTTTGTGGGACATGTGGTCAAGTGTTGTCTTGCAAGAGGATTGGCCTGTCTCGATTGACCAATCTCGGCTGCTGCATTGCAAGCATCCTCATCATTTCATCCAGTTGGTTGCAGGAGACATCCGTTGTAATCATTTGACCAGGTTTCATGACGCCGTAGTGGATAATACCAGCGCTGTACCACCAAACACACACCATTAGCTTTTTTTTGATGAATATTCGGTTTTGGACTATGTTTCAGCACTTTATCTAACCATTGTGCCAAATGCTTATGATTGCCAAAAAGCATCCATTTTTCATCACATGTAACAATACAGTGTAGAAATGGTTCCCCTTTATGTCGTGACAGCAAAGAAAGGCAAGCTTTGAGACGGTTTCTCTTCTGATGCTCATTTAATTCATGCGGAACCCCATCTATCCAGCTTCTTTACCTTGCCTATTTGTTTCAAAGGGTCCAATATTGTTGGAATAGTAACGTCAAACCTTGCTGCTAATTCATGTGTAGGTTGAGATGGATTCGCTTCCACTACAGCTTTCTGCTCATCATTATCCACCTTGGTCTCAGGTTGCCCGCGTGGCTCATTTTCAAGGTTAAAATCACCAGAACAGAACTTCTCAAACTACCCTCGTACTGTGAGTTCATTAGCCACATCCTTTCCAAACACTTTGTTGATATTTCGAGCTGTCTGCACTGCATTGGTTCCACGACAGAACTCATATTTGAAAATAACACGGATTTTTTACTTATCCACAGTTTCACAAAAATTGCTCTAAAAAATGTGAAAGATAATCACAAGCCAAAATGTACATTTGAAAGACTGAGGATGTAACTTCACAATAAAAATAAAACTAGAAGTGTCAAAGTGAAATGTCAGAGATATCAACTGTCAAACTTAGTACTTCAGGAAACGAGACATTTCATACTTAATAACATAAGAGTTTTGATTAGATCAATATTCAGTATTTCCATGATTATGAGGACATATTACATGCTCAACTATGATTAATTCTCTTCTTTTGCACCATTTGTTGTTTTCCCTGGGGTTAATAACTGTCTTGTTTGCACATGTGCTTACTTTTCTGCGTCTCTTTCCTAATGCTACAACCGTTCTCTTGTTGTCTACTTCCCTTTCTTCATGTTCAGGTATATGAGTTACACTGCCATCTTCTTGAAGATGTCTCTCCAAGCCCTTGGACCAATCCAGACTGGACTGTTTTCCTCTATTGCTGCACATCTGTCTTCCTGGGATTTCCTTCACTCCTCTTTAAGGATGGATTTCTGGCTATTGCATGCAATGTCTCCCTTTTCTTTGTTTTACTTCTTTGTTTTGGTGAAGCATATTCTACAACAGCTTTGTTAGAAGGATTGCATAGGAGATACATTTTTGAAATATTGTATATATAAAAATACTTTTTATATTAGTATAAATACTACTCATACTTGACTGATAGTTGGGCTGAGTATGGAACTCTAAATTGGAAATTATCTTCTTTCAGAATTTGAAGGCACTGCTCTTCTTACTTTCTAGCTTTTTATGCTGCTGTTGAAAAGTCGAGAGCTATTTTGACGCCTGATCCTTGCATGTAACAGTTTTCTTCTCTAGAACCTTGCAATCTTATTTTTGTGTTGAATGTTTTGAAATGTTATCATTTTTTTTCATTGTGCTGGGCACTTGATGGGCTCATTCAATCTGGACACTGTGTCCTTCAGTTCTGGACTCTTTTTCCTAAACTATGTAGTTATGATCTCCCCCCATTTTCTGTTTCTCTCTGTCTGTACCTCCTATTATTTAGAAACGAAAACTCCTAGACTGGCCCTTAAATGTTCTTATATTTACCCATTATTTTCTGTCTCTTTCTGTTTGCTCCTTATTCTGGGGAATTTTCTTAAACTTATCTTCTAAACCTTCTTTGAGTTTTTTCATTCATGCTGTAATTTTATTTTTTCCTAACACAAATTTTTGCTGTCTGAAAGCTAATTTCTTCTTATCCTTTGTTTTTCTTTCCTTTTGTTGGGTGTGTTTGATTTTTTTTGATTGTTAGATCTTTCTAACAGCCCTGTCTCTCTGATAGTTTTCCTTAAGTTTATTTTCCCCTGTTCATTTGTTTTAGTCTCTATCAATGATACTAGACTTTCCCAAAGGTCTGAAAACCCTTGGTTGTCTGCTCATATTTAAAGGTGGAGCCCTAAGTGTGGAAGTTCTGAGTGTGCAGATCTTGCCAACAGTAGGATTATATAGTGTAGTTTCTGGCTACAGCCAGGATGTTGAGTTACTCCAGTGTTGATAATCCTTGTTGGGTTGATTAAAATCATCAGAAACAATTCTATCATTCTCTTCCTTGGAGGGTGAGGCCCTGGCTGCCAGAGCTATTGGAGCCAAGTGGGAAGAGGGCTGGGGCCATAGCATCCCATATGCGTTCATTTACCTGATCTCTGCATTTTCTGTAAGGCACCTTGCACTCAGCTACTCACATAGGCCAGGTCTTTCCCACTAAGAAAACTTCCTCTTCCAAGGATAAACTGTAGCATGGGGTGGAAAAGATTAGTTTTTTGGGTTTTTTCCCCAAGGTGGTAGAAGGGACATGATGAGTTTTTAAACAGATTTCCAAACAATCCTTCTTATTTTAGACTTTCCTCTTTACCCCTACTGTTAGAAGCACACAACACCGCCAGTTCCCAAGTCTTTGGGGGATTCTGTGCTGGGGGTCTGGTGGTTTCTCAGCTTTCCTGCTGGCAGCTTAGGATTCAGTCATCTTGGTTCTACTTCTCTGTCTGCTTTCTAGTTCCTGCAATGTGGATAGTGAAGTCTCCTCTGCCCTTCTCTTCATCCTTGTGGATTTAAATCTTAAAATAAATTATTTTATCTCACATTAGTGAAATTTTTAGAAGGGAATGGAAGTAGATGTGTATGTTCCATTCACTATCTTTTCCCAGAAATCTTGCTTCCATTTTTTCTCATCTATGAAATGGGTATAATGATATCTACCTTATAGGGATATGGTGATTAAATGAGATAATGTATATTAAAAACATATCTAGAATACAGTAGGCACTCAATAAACAAGAGCTAGTTTTGTCCTTGCAAAAAGAAATAACAGCAAGAGTCAGAGCTAGCCATCTCCTTACCATACACTGGCTTTCTAACCTTGACTAATATTTTGTTTTGTTTTGTTTTTTAAACTATTTTTAGATACAAATTCTCATTCAAATAAGGGGATGATAATAGCTTTCTTATTTATGTCTCAGGATTATTTTGAGAGTTACATTAGCAAGAGGACGCACAGATATTGTGAAGTGTAAAGCATTCTCCTTGGACTGTGGAGGCAGACAGAAGTAGGGTGAGAATTCCAGCTTTGCCTCTTTCTAATTCTGTGAACTTGGACAAGTTTTCTCGTGTGGCTGGTCATTTCCTCATAAATTTGCGATGAGAATAAGATGAGAAACTAAGGTAAGTACCACATTTTAAGACCCACTCTCATAAGCATTGGTCTCTTGTATTCCATCTGGCAAATGCTTCTTCAGCCTTCTCTCTGACTCAGCTCTAAGTTTCCGAGATTGAAGGTCCCCTAGAAATTTTCTACCCCAAGAGAACCATGAATTACTGAATATGAGTGCAAGCACCTTCTTAAATCTGGGGGCATAGCATGGGCTCTTTCGGTGAATACATGGACCTTTTCTCTAGAGATAAAAAAAAAGAATGCAAATATACAAACTAATCCTTTGTGTCTAATTTGCAGGGTCCCTCAGAACCCTATTTGTGGATCCCATGTTAAAAATTAGATCTCCTCTCAATGAAAGAGGCTATGCTCTAAACCAGAATCCTAACATAAAACCCTAAGCATAAGCCCCCTTCACAAATCTAATGATAACCACATTAGCTATCACTTGGGAACCTTTATTTTGTGAGGCAACCTGCTAGGCATTTAACTTGCATTATTTTATATAATCCTTATTAACCTCAAAATACAAGCAAAACACTGAGACTTGAAGAGAGTACATAACATGCTCAAGGTCAAGGAGCTGGGAAAAGTTGAAGCTCGCAATCAAACCAAGGGCGTCTGTTATGAATTGAGTGTCCCCGCCAAGAAAGATATGTTGAAGTGCTAACCCATGATATGCCAGAACTTATTTGAGAATAGCGTTGTTACAGATGTAGTTAGTTCAGTTAAGATGATGTAGGATCATACTGGAGTAGAGTGGGCCCTTAATCCCGTATGACCGATGTCCCTATAAGAAGAGAGAAATTTGCACACACACACAGAGTGACAGCAGCCACGTGAAGAGAGAGACACATTTGGAGTGATGCTGCCACCAGCCAAGGAATACCTGGGGCCACCAGAGGTTGGAAGAGGCCAGCAAGTATCGTCCTCTAGAGGAGTTAGAAGGATTGTGGCTCTGTGAACACCTTGACTTCACACTCCTAGCCTCCAGAACTGTGAGTCAATAAATTTCTCTTATTTTAAGCCACCCAATTTGTGACAGTTGTTACGGCAGTCCTAGGAAATTAATCCAGTGTCTGACTCCAAAATCTAAGCTCTTTACCACTAGCCAGTAGCACTTCCTTTTCACACCCATCTCAAAACACAGGAAGAATGGCTTAAACAAGTGGCATTTTTAAAACGTAGTGAAACGTTAATGAACATGATAAATACTGGCTAATTCTAACTCCAATTACATAGTCCTAGAACTTGATTATGGAAGCGTGCTGTTACTATTCAAGAAGTAGATCTGAGAAAGTTGTCAAGCAGGGCAAGGGAGTGGTTTTTGAGATCCTTGGAGGGAACGTTCTAGAATTCCATGGTACCTCCTTGGTGCCGGGCTCAGCACTTGGAGGAGGGAGACTAAGAGGAAACAGTTTTGCTGGGCATTATTTCTACCCTTAACTGAATCTGCTGACGATTGAAGTTGCTTGCTGTCAGCACGTTTTGAAGGAAAATGAAATGATATATACTGCCTTCTAAGCACCCACTCCTTCAGTCTGGAGCAGCAAGAGCTCTGGCATGTCCAGCAGTGACAAATGGGCCACGGACAGGCACAGTCCTGACTCAGGTCATTAGCCGACTATAAGACTCCTCCTTGAAAAGTATTCTGAAGGGAACACAAACATTATTCTCTGCCATCACATAAGGATAAATGCAGTCCCACATAGTAAATGCCCTATGGTTGAATTTTGAGAGTTTTCTTTAAGCAATTCTACTCCTAGGTATAGACTCCAAAGAACTAAAGGTGAAACTCAAATACTTAACACACCACTGTTCAAAGCAGCATTATTCACAATAAGCCAAAAGTGGAAACAACCCAAATGTCTATTAACAGATAAATGGATAAGCAAAAAGTGGTCTATATGTGCAATGGAATGGTATATAGCCATAAAAAGAAATTCTGATACAAGCTACAATGTGAATGAACCTCAAAAACATGATGCTAAGTGAAATAAACCAGACACAAAAGTACAAATATTGTATGATTCCACTTACATGAGGATGAGGTGTCTAGAATAGTCAAACTCATGGGGACAGAAAGTAGAATAGAGTATAAGGGGCAGGGGGTAGGAGTGGAGGAGTTATTATGTAATTGGCACTGTGTTTCTGTTTGGGAAGAAGAAAAAGTTCTGGAGATGGATGGTGGTAATAGTTGGCAACATTATGAATATACTTAATGCCATTGAATTGTGTACTTAAAAATGGTTAAACTGGTAAATTTTATGTTCTGTATATCTTTCCACAATTAAAAAAAAATGCTAAAAAAGAGTCAGGTTTGATGGCCGGGTGTGGTGGCTCACACCTGTAATCCTAGCTCTCTGGGAGGGCGAGGCAGGCAGATCGCTCAAGGTCAGGAGTTCGAAACCAGCCTGAGCAAGAGC